>PVKM010024651.1:0-20399 GCA_004027735.1 Carollia perspicillata
GGGACACCCTCCTCAAACCTCCCCACCCCCACTCACGGTAGTTCTGGTGCCTGAGATATCCTTCCCTTTTCTTTTTCCTAGTTCTTACCATGTGCAATACCCAGTTGCCCTGCCCAAGGACTCCTCATGGTCTGCTTAAGACCTTGGAAGCTCTGGGACTTACCAAGGGCAATCCCAAGTGCTTGATTTTGTATTGCAACACAGCCTGGCCTCAATACACCTGGGGGACCAGAAGGTCTGGCTCATGAACGGGTCTCTTAACTATAATACTAACCTCTACCTCGACCTGTGCTGTCGCTGTCTGGATCCCCTTAGGTTAGTTCTTGAGAAGGAGGCACGATTTTAACCTTCAGCAGGGATTCCAGGCCTTACTCCTAACTGTGCCTTTGCACTCAAGTTTGCCTCACTCTGCCCCCGCCCCCACCCCCATTCTTGTTTTTACCTGAGCGGTGCTCTAATCCCATAAGGCCATGCTCTTTTAATCAATATTACCCAGCTGGGGGGACACTAGCCCTTACCTGCCTAACCCAAGTCCCACATCCAATCCCTGTTTGGAAGTAGGCTTGGCCCTACTGTGCCCAAGTAAAGTAAAACAATGGTACAAAGAGGGAGAAAATCTCACCCCACCCCACCCCCCAGACTGTAAACCACTCTATAGTCTCCTCCTGGAAACCTGGGAGCTGCTAAATCCTGGGAACAACTGGGCTTGTCCCTGAATGCAGAGCCAAAAGTGGCATTGTAAACTCCAGCCGCTTTTCCTCCCCTTCACCTGAGGAAACCAGACTCCTTCTAGACAGGAGAAGGTTGCTTTTCTTTCCCTACATTTTAAACTGCAAACTCCTGGTCTTCTTCAGGAATTCTTGTCTAGGACATCTTTTAAAATACAAATTGTGGGGAGATAATTCTTATCAAAAGGGGGAAAACCTTAGCTGTATCTGAGCAGATCAATGTTCCACTATTCCTTTCTAAATTAGTAAATCCTAATAAAAGTTATGGAATGTCTAGGTGCTTTGGAATACCAAAACACAGATTGCTAGACCTGCTTTCGGCTTTTCACTACAAAGAGGCTGTGGAGTAGACTTGAGTTGTGGATAAATGTCTTCTGCTTTACTGGAAGTGTGTTTCTTGAAAGTGAGAGTGTGTTTGCCAGCAGAGGAGCCTGTTTCTAACAGTCATGAGACATGTTCATAAATCAGTCTAGAGAATGTTGTTGCTTGCTTGTTAATCATTGTGGGAAGTTACGGTTTCTAAAAGTTAAGTCCAAATGAAGTTGGAAAGAAATTGTATGGTTTTAATAATAGAAGGCATAAGGCATGGAGAAGAAATTTTGAAGGGCAGGGAATGAAAGTGAGTTACTCTAAAAGTGGTTATTTCTAAAGGGATAAGAAAGTTTGTGAAAGTTGCAGAAAGGTGTGTGACAGTTGTGAAAGTTCTAAATTTGTGAAAAAAAGAAAGCTCGGGCTCCAGCACCCCTTCCTCCACTAATTTCCCTCTGGCGACGTTCTCTGACGATCTGGTGGCACCTGGAGTGGTTTCTGTTACGCTTTCTCTTGCCCTAGCAGGTGTCAGAAAACCTACCCATCAGCTGTGGAATAAACCCTTCATCAAGATGCATTTTGTCAATGCTGAAATAGAAGGTAACGACACAGAGTCACCCTACACGACCATCCCCAGGCGGCACCTGGGACACGGGGTCCAGTGAGTCAGGAACTGATCACCCCTCACGTTCCAAGGAACCTATTCCTTCCCCTTTGTTTGGTGCTCTGCTCCTTAGAAAAGTCACCCTCAGGGCATGGGGTAAACACATCCACAGGCAGGCGTGGAGTTGAGTCCCCTGCCTGAGTTGGGGAAACCCTTTCCCAGGGCATGGGTGAGGTCACCGTCGGGCACGGGGTAAACTCTGTACTGCCCTGCTGGTGCCGACTATAACTCTGAACCCTCCTTCTGGGGCACTTGTCTTCTGTTATCAGGTTTCTGACCTTTCAGGGGCCAACGCAGCCCCGCCCAGGCTCTTCCCTGCTGCTAGACTCTTTGGAGCCAGGGCATCATTCCCCCACTCGTTAGCAGTCCGTTAAGGTTTTCCTGAGAGTCTGCACAGGTCTTCTTGCTTGGCCTTTGGGACCTTCCATCCCCTTTCCAGTTTCCTTAAAAGCTGGCAAGAGCAAATAAAAAAATATCTTATACTTTTTCTATCAAAATTAGTATTTTAAATTTCATGTGTGGTCTTTATGTGTTCAGTGGTTGTATGACATGTATATATGTCCGTGTGTTACATGGGTGTTTTCTGCCTCTGGATGGCATGACTAGGGTATAATATTCTATCGGCCTAAAGATATTAAGTACTTATATAAATTAAACAGGATCCTGTGGTTTGGACAAAATATTTGATATGAAAACCAGTTTTAAGTTTGATTAATATCTTTTGGAGTTATTACCAAAAATGTGTTATTTTACAGTTATATTATAATCTTTTGGTTAAGTATATTTGACAACCTTCCCAACCTTTAATTTAAAAACTAAGAAATGACTTTGAGTTATTTCATTGCGCCCCTGGAATGCCTCAAGGATTTATTCTCTCTCCTTAGACAAGTTTTTGAATTAATTAGGCCAATTTGATACGCTCAAAATTACATGGGAAGCTCTGCCAAACAGAATAATAAAAACTATTTTATTAGTATACATATATTTTTATCAAAATAGATTTTACAGAAACTTCAACCTGCCTCAAGGAGAAATGGCAAAGATTTAAAATCAAGCTCAAACAGGAAGCTCTCAGGGGTAGCAGATGTCCTGTCAATGACACTGCAAAGCCGAGGGTGATGGTTCCCTGTGGGGACATCAAGCAGTGGCAGTCTGGGTATTTGTAACCCACACATTAGAAATTTATGAATTGTTTCTAATGCTCAGCGCACACCTCCAGTAAGTCCTGTGTGGTATTTTAAAACCTTGCATATTATTAGGTCTTTATAGATGTTAAAATTGTGCGTTAAATCTAAAACTATGGGCTTTCTGCCCTGGCTGGTGTGGCTCTCTGGATTGAGTGCCAGCCTGCAAACCAAAGGGTCACCAGTTCGATTCCCAGTCAGAGCACATGCCTGGGTTGTGGACCAGGTCCCTGGTGAGGGGTGCTCAAGAGGCAACCACAGATTGGTGTTTCTCTCCCTCTCTTTTTCCCTCCCTTCCTCTTTCTCTAAAAATAAATAAAATCTTAAAAAAAATAAAAGTATGGGCTTTATGTTGTTATGTCATCTCACAGTAATTATTACTTATCAAGAAATTGTCATCTTGAAATATTATATTTTACAAAGAAGCAAAGTTCTTTATCAGTTGCATTTTAATGAAATCTATAACCATGTCATTTTAAATTTGTTCATTTAGGAATAGTCACAGTTTTACTCTCTAATGCATTTGCAAATGTATCTTTGAATGGGTTCATGAAAGAGACGCTGACTTACTCTAAGTTACAGTCATCTAAGTAGGTCATGGAAACACTGGCAAATAATCAAGACAAACAATGTTGGTTATATGGCACTAAACAAACTAAAGATCATTGTTCTTCTTATGAATTTGTTCAAAATATTGCTAATTTTAAATCTTTTTGGTTTCCAGAGATAAGGAAACTTGTTTTTTTCCTAGAGCAATTTACAAGTTCTATCCTCATAAGCAGTATTGAAACATTTCCATTTTTCTCCCTACCTAATCCCTCCAGAATTCTGCAAGCCTTGGTGAGTGAATATTATTTTCATGGCAATTTGTTTGTTCGCATAAACCCAATAAGAATCTGGTATCTTTCCAATAGCACCAGTTTCAAAAAGTGGTTTTAATAACCAAGCATAAGTCTGGAACGTCATGATCGAGAAAGTCACGCCTGGACTCTGGTGTCACCAGAAAGCCTTAGGGAGTTAAGACTGACTTTAGCGCCCCTGGGAGAAACAGCCTGATACCTTGCTTGGCCACGTGGTACATGGCAGTCTTTCCAGGTAAGGAGGAGTAAAGGTTGCTTTCCTGAAAGATGGCAAGGAAGGAACCTCAAGATATTTTAGAGACCTCCAAAACTTGAGAAATCCACTCACACTAATAGATGTTTCAGGCAAAGCCCGATGGTACCTGTGCAGCTTGGCATCTATGCCCTGAAGGGCTGACTAACGCTCAGTCTGAAGGTTGCTTGTGAAAATTGCAACAAGGCAAACTTGACAGAGCCTACATAATCAATTACTATTCTTGTTGTAGTCATGCATATAATCAATCAGGCCACGTGGAAACTGGACTGAATGCAGTCTCTTTGATGAAGTGAGGGTGATTTCAGGGGAGAAACTGTTTCAATGGAAATCACAATGTCCAACTGTTACCCACAGACGGATTGAATCCTGGTTTTCCTAGTTTTCTTCCAGCGTAATGTTTCACTTTTTTTCTTTTATCTTTTGACTTGTAATTACTGACTTGGAATTGCTTTTCAAGCTGTCCAATCCCACCCTCTTCTCCTCAATGTCCCATACCTGGACCCTCAGGCAGGAACAGCTCTACAGACCCAGCCCACCTAAAGTAGTTAAAGAAGAGACCTTTGTCCCTACTCCCCAAAACCAGAACCAGGCCAGGTCATTAAGAATAAATCGATTTTAAAACCAGAGGGGGAAATGAGAGGATAAAGTCAGCCCCATTTACTATCGTGGCGCCATTTGCCTAGCAGGCCTGCGACCTCGTTAAACATGACTGCCATTTTACTCTTCTGAGTGTGTCCCCAGGACTGGAAATGACTGGGAGCAAGAACAGAACTAGCCCCTCCCTACAGCCACGGGCAGAAGATAACATTGGAATGAACTGCAGCTTTCTGTTACACGCCCCAGCTGCCCAGGGGCCTCACAGGAGCAACCCCCCACCCTTTTTTAATCCAGTTACAGTCCAGAAAAAGCTCAATGCTCCCACCCCAGAAAGCCAGTAGTCTCTCCACACCATGCCACTCTCCTTTCTTGGAAACGGAATAAAAACTTGACTCGCTACACTTTCTCCTCTTTGTGAATTCTTTCACAGCCCACCCTGACACTATTTAGTAAACCATCATTTGCTTTCCTTTAAACCTGCTCCCTTTTTATAAGAATGCTATCTCAGGGCATCAGAGCTGTGGCCAACAAACATTTTTAAGAAGCCACTTGACAGCTTCCTCCTGTCTCCCTTGACCCTTGCCGATCAGTCCGACAAGACGGAATTGTCAGGGGAAGCGTTCTTAGGTAGAATCCAGGCTCTTGATCGGGAGCTCTCACTCGCACTACTTAGGCACACCTTACTTTTATGGCCTTGTGGTTTCAATTGAAACAAGTTGTTCTGCATACTTCCTGAGCCAGCTGCAGCTCTGTGACCTCCTGGTTTCAGCCGTCAGTAATCTCACTGATAGCTGGGCCCAGGCAGGGCTTTTTCCTAAACACTTTGGACCCAACATTCCATGAACCAGGCTCCAGGGTAAGCTTTGCTCAGAGCACCCTTGGGACTAGGAGCCAACGAACATGTTTTGCCTAGTCCGCAGCCTACTCAAACATGGGCTATTGAGTTTCAAAACAGTATGATTTCAAGGGGAAAAGACGTTTGTTCTTAATAGACAGCGACAACTTAAGAAGATTTTCCAAGTCAAAAATTTCTTTGCCCATCAGATAGGTCTTAGGAGAGCATGACGATTAGGAAAAGTAAAACAAGTTTTTCCATAATTATTTTTCAAGGAAATTAAACATGACCCTGCATACTGCGGAAGTAAACATGCCGTTCTGATGCTGAAACTCAGGATCGCTCAACTATTTCAATGAATCGGAAATGCAGACACACACAACCCTGCCGTGCACACATCGTTGCTCCGTGGCTTAGAAAGGCTCATTCAACACAACTACAGCATACAGGTTCGACACAGCTTGTTCGCTCACAAACATGTTCTGTTAGGCTCTGGAAAGATTGATCTTACCAAGGATTTTAGGCTATACTGCTACAAGACAATGTGGAATATAAAAGATATGTATATACAAGGTTTTCTTTAGGAAAAAATACTGTCTATATTTAAGATTTTACCATCAATTTTTAATAACTGCTGAAGCTATTACAACAGGGATATTAACCGTATAAACTAAATTGTTGAAATCGTAGAAACTAATTTTTTTATGTCTATTATTTCTAGAGATGAACACTTCCTTTTCTTTCTGGGGAAAAACGTTAATCAGATTTAAGAGCCGTGGTACAAAAAGGCAGTCCTTACCACAAAATTAAATCCTTTCCCTGTCGTATGTATGTGATACGACTTTATATGACTTTATTCTGATTCACTGAGAGCAAATCAGATTTACAGGGCGGAGGGTGGAATCTCACAACCAGATTCCCCAGAATCACACAGTGACACCTGAACCCCATTTATCCGTCTGAAACCCAGCAGCACCCCCCGCCCAGTTTTCACCACCCCTCACTTTCACTTTCTCATCCGAACTGTTAAAAGAGTGAGAAACTCCATGTTTTAAAAAGACAGGCCACGATTAACAAGTTCATCAGCTCCCCTCGTGGGTCCTAGGCACTTGTGCTTTATCACTGCCCCACTCTCGTTTTGATGTTAGCAATTACGTCTCGACTCCAAATGCACAAAAACTGTCTTTAAATAATTTAGTTTCGCTCTGTAAGTTCTTACACAACCTGTAAATTGGCTTCGTAAGTATAATGAGTATCCTCACCATTAGCAACCGAACACGACCACGTTGGGCAGGCGTTCCCTTTATAAACTGCCATTTCGGTTAGTGCACGGATTTAAAATAAGACCACGGCATGTTATCGGTGACAGACAGCTTCACAGTCCCAGTCCCTAAGCATTTTTTTTTTTTAAGCAGTCTGTTTTGGAATGAGAACAGAGGAAGCCAGAGAGAGAAATGATGTTTCGTTAATCATGAAGTCTCAGGAATTCTTTTCACTTAAGCTGCAAGCCCTCCATTTAAAAAACACATAACAAGCCAGTGAAACTTACTTGACGGTGACTCGGTTTGATAAATCCTGTAGATCCCCGGGATGGAAAAGCTGGGCTTCTTTCAATCCAATCTGTTCACAAGCTTTCAGAAAAACGTTTATATTATCCTGTGAAAAGAAGTGGAAAGTGATTGCTTAGCCGAGCTCTCCCTCAAACAAAGGTTACAAAATTTTTATGATATAACTTCCAGGCTTCAAAGTCCAAAGAGCCAGCAAAAAAGGAGGCAGCAAGACCGATGAATACATGTATTAAAAAAAAAAAAAAAGGCATGTATAGCCTTTCAGTCTGTAAGAGCATAAACGTGGTGCTCTCTTGCGCCCCGGCATGCGCTGTCTCTGTGATCTTTGCGACCGGCACGTTAAACATTACCTGTTACAGGACGAGTGCCTAGCCACTGAGCAGCAGTCTACACTTTGATGTCAGCTCCGCTCTGCAAACAAACGCCCTCTTCCCAGCTTTGCACGACAAGCCTCACCTCTCCTCTTTAAAAATAACTCCAGCTACTGACATTCACCCACCCAGAAACTGTTGGCAGGGAGGAAATAAGAGGAGGAACATTCTGTTTCTATGATTACAAATTACAGAGAGACTGTGGAATACCACACCTGGAATCTGGGTTTGGTTGCCGAGCCGGCTCTTGACAGACAGGGAAACCATACTATAGGACCCAGGAGAAGCCTCGTGTTTATTGGCTAAATCACATAGTTTAGGTGTGGTACATTGCTCAACGCCCTGCAACCTGCCTCAGGAACTGCCTCCAAGAAGTAAAAACCTAGGTTGTCCTCGTCTCCAGTTTCAAAACCAAAATCACCCATTCAGAAGGACTAGTGCTTTTCCTGTATGTGAGCAGACGCTGACTAAGATTTATTCCATTTTATAGTCAGCTGCATTTCGGAGACACACACTTGATGAGCAGAATTAGCTTGAGTTTCCACCTTTACTCCCTTTAAGAGAACTCTTTATGAGGTTGAGCTTGTGATGATCCCATGTGGATTCTAACCTTTGCTTTATTAGGGTTCTCAGGCAAGAGACCTGCCTCCTGCACTGCCAACACTCGCTCATCCACTTAGGCATGCTGGCAACCCCACATCTGTGGGCGAGCCTTAGAACCACCCCCCGAGGCCTCAGCTCTCCCTCCCCACCAGCTGGCCAAGACAAGTAGGGACCAGAAGACAACCTGTCCCTTGAAGAAGGGCCACTACTCTTTTCCCACGTTGAGAAGCTCATCCTCCCAGGGAGAAAAGGCAGGGTGGGCTGGCAAAGTGGGCGGGAATGGCAAGGAAACAAGATGCAGGGGCTACATTTCATGGGTTGGATTCCTCAAGAGTGAGGTGACTTCGGGAAAGTTCATGCAGACGTATAGCTAGAGAAAGGCAAAGCTGATTGCTAGGAAACTCGGACATTTGTTGAAAAGGGAAAAAAAAGCTTTGTAGAGGCGAGAGGTTATTCTAGTATACTATCAGTAAAAGGCGGTGCAAAGTACCTAGCTGAACACTGAAAGCCATGATTCATTTTCAATAAGAGGTCAAAAGTTAAAGGAACTTACAAGTCAAAAGTTGAACCGCTCAATGAAAGGCGTTTTATTTGACCTTATATGGAAAAAAGGAAAATAAAGTTTTGGCAAAATTCCAGGGGTAGAAAGAGTAATCATTTTGTTGGTAAGCTTACATAATTTCTAGAAACTATATTATTTGCGATTGTCAAATGATTCAATAGTTCTATAACTTGCCCTTCGACGCGCAGATGAGAGTAAATGTTTGGTATACCATTACCCCAAATCCTGAAAGAAGCAAATCACATACCCGAAAAGGAAAAATAATCCATAAGAAGTCTTCCCACAGATACAAAGCCAATATTCAGAAATCAAAGGCATTTTTGTACATCGACACTGAATTAAAAAGAGAAACTAAGAAAAAAAATCCCATGTACTATGGCAACAAGAAAATTAAAGTACCCAGGACTAAACTTCACCAAAGAGGTAAAAGACCTGTACTCAGAATAGAATACTGAAGAAATAAAGGAAGATACAAGTAAATGGAAGCATATACCTTGTTCATGGATTGGAAGAATAAACATCATTAAAGTGTGCACACTACCCAAAGCAATCTACAGATTCAGTGCAATCCCTATTTAAATGCCAACGGCATATTTTATAGATCTAGAACAAATATTCCAAAAATGTATGTGAAACTAAAAACGATACCAAATAGCCTCAGCAGTCTTGACAAAGAAGAACAAAGTAGGAGGGATCACAAAACCTGACATCAAACTATAATACGAGGCCACTGTATTCAAAACAGTCGTGGTACTGGCATAAGAACAGACACATAGATCAGTGGAACAGAACAGAGAGTCCAGAAATAAACCAAACTTTCTATGGTCAATTACTATTTGACAAAGGGGACAGGAGTACAGAATGGAGTGAAAATAGCTTCTTCAATAAATGGTGCTGGGAGATCTGAACAGGCACATGCAAAAAAATGAAACGAGACCACCTACTTACACCACACAACAGAATAAACTCAAGATGGATAAAAGACTTAAATATAAGCCATGACACCATAGAAGTCCTAGAGGAAAACATAGGCAGTAAAATTTCAGAGATCCCACACAGCAATACTTTCACCAATATATCTCCTAGGGCAAGGGAAATAAAGGAAAAAAAGAAATGAATGGGACTACATCAAATTAAGAAGCTTCTGTACAGCTGAAGAAACCATCATGAAAATGAAAAGGGAACTGACCAAATGAGAAAACATACCTGCCAAGGACATGTCAGACAAGGCCGTGCTCTCCCAAATATATAAAGAACTCATATGACTCGACATCAGGAAAACAAACAATCCAATTAAAAAGTGGGCAAAGGACGTGAACAAACAGAGGGCCCAGAGACACATGAAAAGATGCTCAACATCATTAGCCATCAGAGAGATGCAAGTTAAAACCACAATGAGATACACTTCACACCGGTCAGCATGGCCCTCATAAATGAACAACAAGTGCTGGAGAGTTGGTGGAGAAAAGGGGACCCTAGTCCACTGTTGGTGGGAATACAGACTGGTGCAGCCACTGTGGAAAACAGTATGGAGTCTCCTCAAAATACTTACAATGGATCTGCCTTTTGACCTAGCCAGTCTACTGCTGGGATTATACTCTCAAAACCTGGAAACCAGTTCAAAAGAACCTATGCACCCCTATGTTCATAACAGCACAATTTACATTAGCCAAGTGCTGGAAGCAACCTAAGTGCCCATCAGTAAGTGAATGGATCAAAAAGCTGTGTCCATTTACACAACAGAATACTATGCAGCAGAAAAAAGGAGCTCCTCCCCTTAGAGACAGCATGGATGGAACTGGAGTATATTACGCTAAGTGAAATAAGCCAGGTGGTAAAAGACAAACACCATATGATCTCATCTATAAGTGGAACCTAATAAACAAGCAAGCAAAATAGACCCAGAGGCAAGCAAACAAGGAACAGACTGACAGCAACTGCAGGGGAGGGGGATAAGGTTGGAAAGAAGGGGAAGGGTCTAGTCAAGGAACATGTATGAATGACCCATGGGCATGGACAACAGGGTGGGGATTGACTGTGGGAGCAGGGAGGGGAGGGAGGCTGGGCAAAGGAGAGCAAAGGGGAAAATTGGGACAACTGTAATAGAACGACAATGAAATATGTCACTTAAAAAGGTCTTCCCACAAATTCCATTTGGTTCTGAAAGTTTAAAATAGTTTAAAACATTCAAACAAAGTTAAACTAAAAGTTTAAGCCTATTGAACTGACAGCCAAAATAATTCTTCACATATTTTACAAACACATAATAGAATGCATTCAGTTGACAAATATGTACAGGTTGATAAGGACAGATAAAGCCTCACATGCCTCACAGCCCATCCAAAGTATTTAGAAAGAAACCATTTAAATTATAAAGTGACTAAGCTTCATTGGGAACAAAGAAAAAAAAATACGATTAACAGGAATATATTCTAATTTTAAATAAAGTCTTTACATGAAAAAGGGGAATCTTCTAAAATAGTTTAATGATGCTCAAATTTAAAACAGACAAACTTCATAAACCAAGCCACACAGGGCCTAGGCAGCAGGAACAGGCTGTACTAGACTCCGAATGGTAACCTAAACCCTGGGTACTGGACTGGAGCCCACTGGTAATTTACTTTATGAGATTTCAGAGAGTTGCCTAAGGGAAGATACAAAATTATAAAATTTTCATGTCTGGTGAAGAAACCACACCCAGCTCAACATATTGACAGGGAAGCATTTAGTCCTCATTCACGGAATTATTTTCACTTGAAACTAGCAAAGATAAATAAAAGTAAGAACAAAGGACAAATCTGAAACAACTCTTATCTCATTGGACAGGAAGCCGGCACTCCAAGGTAGCTCTGCCAGTAACCAACTCTGTGGCTGTAGCCCATTACCAAGGGCACACACTTGTGCCTGCAAGGGCAGGCAAGCCCAGCCCTTCCCACAAATATGACATAGCCCAGCTTACATAAAATACTTAAGGTCAAAAGCCTGCTCTAAGCATCTATGATTTCTACACTTTGAGGGCCAAAAATGGCTTCTCAAAAATAAAGCCCCCAAAAGGATGATCCCTGAATATGTGCAAATAGCTCCTTTTAGGTGTAAGTTTTTCTATGACTATGAATAAAAGCAAACACTATATAAACACAAAAAGCAGGATGGCTGAAGATTTTCATATTCACTCAGATCCCCTCTCCACGGCTTGGACTGGACTCAGTTCTGAGGGCCATCATCATTAACAGGTGAGGGGCAGAGGGGCCGGGGCAAATCGGACATGAGATGAATGAGTCAGGGACAGTACTTGCTATAACCACTGAGGCAACATTTACCAAGTTTCCCAGAGCTATATCAGTCTACTGTAGTACCTCCATAGATTAGCTACTGCTGCACAGAAAATTATCCCCAAACGCAGCAGCTTAAAACAATAAACATTTAGGATTCCACACAGTTCCTGAAGGTCGGAAATTTGGGAGTGCCCTAACTTGGGTGGTTGCAGACGAGATGTCAGGTGGGGCTGCAGTTATCGGAGGACTTTCTGGAGGCTTCCAGAAGCTGCTTCAAAGGTGGCTTACTCAGGTGGCTGGCAAGTCAGGGCTGGTCGCCGGCGGGAAGCCTCCATTCTTTATGAAACGGACATCTCCTTAGGGTTGCTTGACGGAGCAAATGACCCAAGAGAAAGCAAGGTGGAAGCTGCCCTGCCTCAGAACCTCGCCTTTCAAGTGGCACTCCAGCATTCCCTCATACCCTGCTGGTCACATAGGCCACCCCGTTCACTGTGGGGAGGGCTACCTGAGAACATAAACAGGAGGTTAGAATTGTTGAGGACCATCCTGGGGGCTGGGGACCACAGTTCACTTTCTGACTCCAATGATTCACGTCCCTCCCCCATGCAAAGAACACTAACCCTCCCTAGGGCGAGGAGAATTCTCATTCCTTTATACTGAGCTCACGGTAAGGAATCTCATCATCTAAGATCCAGGCGCCTCAGGGATAGTTCCTTAAGTATAGCCCTTGAGCACAGTTGCTCTCAACCTGAATGCCAGTGAACTAAAAACAAGTTACTTGCCCCCCACACCCACACCCAACATGTAACAGTGGGACCGGTGTAGGGTGACCACTAGACTCCAGTTCAAAGTGTCGAGAAATGACTGCCACACGGGAATCACGGGTTCACAGAAATTCTGAAGACCTGCAAAGTGTAGCTCAGCAGGCCGTTCATTAGGAATCCAGGCCAGGAAGTACTTCTTCATGGTCTTTTTGCTTTACCCTATGGACGCTTGGTTCACCTTAAAATCATCTTCCCATCTCTCTGAAAAGTGGCCTCTGGTTGCAGCGGTGTTAGCTTTCTCAATCTGCTTCCTCCCCACGAAAATTTGCAGAACTAAAGGTCTCTTAGTTTTTGTGATCCTCTGTGCCTTTCAGTCTAAGTTTACAGTGTTTCTGCAAATACAGTTCTCTCAAAAATACTCTAAGTCTTCTGTGAGTCTTACTGGACTTCATTCCATTAGATCGCAAAAGCCACAGCCACACATCCCTTCAAAAGAAGCCCTTCTCTACCTTGATCAGCGGTGACAACGAGGCACACCACCCGTAGGCTCCTTAGAAACCCTATTGCGGGACTAGAAAAATTTCCAAGGCACCATTTTGGACCTTTCTAAGATCTCTCAAGAATTTTACAGCCACACCATCAACCTCATCTTTAGACCTTGTTTTCCTGGCTGTGCTCTGAATCTGATCTTTGCCAGAAGGCCATTTCTCAGTGCTGGCACCACCTGACCAAGGAGGCTGATAATTTTCAAAACCAGCAATTCCTGTGTCCTGTGTTTATCAGTCCATCTTTCCCTCTCTCTCACTTCACCGGAATCAACAGGAGGAAGCCAGGAAGCACTCACTTTCCACCTGGAATACTTCTCTAGTCACCTAGTTTATTCGGTACAATTTATACTTAAAAGGGAATAAATGCCAGGTGAGAATCATCGGGACAGTTTTAAAGCTGGCTGCAATACTTACCCAGTAAAGAATACAGAATAGTCATCATTTGGAGCAGAAAACGAAACTGGTTTAGAGTTGTTGAGTTTCAGATATCCACATCAAGATGTCCAGCTAACAGAAAATTGGGTTTAGAGCCCATGAAAAGTATGTGATTTTAAAGTGGCCTGGGGAATCAAAAACACATTGGCAGTGGCTGAAATGAAGGATGTGGATGAGCCCTATTAGGATAGGCAAAGCCAGAGAAGGGTTCACAGCCAGACACCGATATTTAAGAGGCGGTTAAAAAAGGAGGAGTCCAGAAAGGAAAAAAATATTCGGCAACCAGAGAAATGAGGCAAAAAGCAGAAATGACGAGGGTCCTGGAAAGCAAGGGAAGGGAGTTGCAGGATGGGAGAGTCCGGTGCTACAAAGACCTCCTACGAGGCGAGAATAAAAACGGCCCCAAGAATTTGACAATGTAACAGAAAATCCTTAGTGAACACAAACTTCAGGGGGCTAGGCGACACCCAAAACACAAAAGCTCAACTTTTCAATGCCTCCCACTCAAGTTTGCCGAAGCTACCGTGTCCGGTGGTAGGGTGCTCCCTTCCTGGAAGGAGAGGAAGTGAGAGAGCTGTTCTCACTCTCTCCCCTGGCCCCCAATGGAGGACCATGTTCTACTTCCCCCCAGCATCTTCCAGTTCTAAACGTGAGTGAAATTACACATTTCTACGGAGTCTTAACTCCTCTCTATCTCCATTATAAATCTTGAAAAGAGAATCAGGAGAAGGAGCACATGAGACCAACATGAATATTCCAACACAGCTCAACACAGTTATCAACACAGTCGGTAACACTGGTCTTGGGTAACACTTCCCGCGCCAGGACCTTTCATCCCATACTCCTTCCAAAAGCACTCCCGCGGTCATGGGAGCATATTCTCACACCATCTAGGTGGGTTTCCCTGCGCTTTTGCTGGAAATGGAAGTAGCTGGGGAGAACGTCAGGGCCCCAGAGTTGAGTCGATCATATTTTAACAAGCTGTTATCAGTCAATATAAGGGCTCTCAGTTTTTCTATTTTACTATCCTCTTCCTCATCCCATACCCCCACACACTCCCACTCCTCTCCATGAAAATATGCCTTTTCAGTAAGTATATACCCTACAGAATCCAAAAGAAATGTTCAAACAAGTACGTGCACAGGCATACCATACTGTCTCACTGCACTTTGCCTCACTGCACTTCGCACATGTTGCATTTTTTTACACACTGAAGGCAAGATCCTCCAGTAGCAAAAAGGTGACAACTCACTTCACTGTGACACTCTCTTGATTGCCGTGGTCTGGAACTGAACCCATATCTGAGATATGCCTACACGTGCATGTCGATAGCACTATTCACAATAGTTAAAAGGTGGAGGAAACAGCTAAGATGTCCATTCACAGATAAAATGCAGTATATCCGTACAATGGGATATTATATAGCCATAGAAAAGAGCGAAGTAGTGACATATGCTACAGCACAGGTGACCCTCCAAAACATTATACAAACTAAAAGAAATGAAACACACGAAGGTCACACACACCACTTATACAGGCCATCCAGAATAGATCCACCCACAGAGACAGAATGTGGATGGGGGTTTGCCAGCTGTTGTGGGGTGGGTTAGGACAAAATGGGAGAAACCACTTAACAGGTAGAGTTTTACTTGGGAGTGATGGAATGTTTGGAATATTGTGAATGTTCTAAATGCCACTGAATTATCCACCTTAAAATGTCTAAATTTATGTTATCTAAATTTCGCCTCTACTAATTATTTTCTAAAAGCTGCCTTCTCTAATGTGCTTAAAATGTAAATGTCATTTCCAGTGTCAATTTATTTACGTAGTCTAATTTACTTAAATAGCCTTGTGGTCTACAATTACTCTCTTCCATGTTGAATCATTTCGTTACGCAAAAAATTAAATCCTCATTCAAGTGTTTACTACCCCACCCTAGGCTCTTACCCTACCCAAAGTCACTTTTATTTTTACTAAGAGGACCTTTAAAAAAGTACATTTAAGGCTAAAATTTCAATTGTGATGACTTTCAGCAAATGAGAAACTGTCTACTACTAAGATCAAACCACTTAGACCCACTTACTCAAAGTTCCCTGTGTGCACAGGGCAAGAGCTCTCACAGACAAAAACGGGTTCTTTGAGGTCAAATCCTAACTAATTCTCAGAAGCAGTGCAGTGGTGCTGAGGGCTGTGACCAGAGGGCCACCCAGGCCACACCTTAAACCAGAGCTCCGGGGACATCAGCTGGAAGTGCTCCCCATCAACGAATCAAACCTTCTTCCTGCGCTCACTTTGGCCTGTTTGTTCCAGGACAAATAGGTTCTATGTTCTATGCCTACTTAAAGTAAGATTTTTTTCCATGAAAAAAGAGAGTACATTATCCGGTTCCTCTGAATCCGAGCACATGATAGTGCAGATTAATTTATCCTGAGGTCAAGAGACTTGCCGACCTCAATCCTGTTTCTGTCTGTGAAAGGACACCAAAGCCCCTCCCCGCTCCGCCTCTGAAATCCACAGTGCCAAAGAGTCAGCAAGTACGTGCCAGCATCAAGAGGTTGTAACCATTATTTGAGGCAGAGAAATTGAGCGAGGACCATGCTTCAGAATAACAGTCCCTGGTCAGCCACGTCAGAATCATGGGGTGGGGGGTGGAGGGCAGAGCACATAGAGGCACTGCTGAGGTGATACCAGTGCACCAGCAAATCAGAGAGCAGCTGCCCTGGCCTCCTGCTGTTCAGCGTGTGGTCCACGCACCGTCATCACTGGCATCGCGTGGAAGCTCTCAGAAAGGCAGACTTGGTTCTGCCCAAGAGAGAGGCGTAGGTAGGAACACTTCACTTCCTTCCTCAACCAAAAAAAGATAGCGATCAACTTAAAAACAACAAACAATGTGAACCCCCAGATTATCAAACTGCATGGAACTCCCGACAACAAGAAGTTAAAGAAATACTCATCCAGACTGGCAGGAGGGGGCAGGGGCAGAGAGAGGCAGCCAGTCAGAGGGAGAGGACCCACGGCAAGGCAGTGGACCCCATGGGCAAGGAGGGGCTGGCTGACCAGGAAACTAAAGACTCAATACCTCTAGTTGTAAAATACTGTGAGGGTTGCAAAGGCGGGAGAAACTCCCAGTCTCACAGGAGAGTTCGTTGGAAAGTGAGGCTGGGGCGGAGTGAGCTAGTGGCTTTGTTCCCTCTCTGACCCTTCCCCAACGGACAGCACCACAATGCAGCAAAGAGGGTTGCCCCACCCTGGTGAATATCTAGGGCTCCACCCCTTTACAATATAACAGGTGCACCAAGACAAAGAAATATGGCTCAAACGAAAGAACAGATCAGAACTCCAGAAAAAGAGCTCAGTGACGAGGAGGCAGACAACCTATCTGATGCAGAGTTTAAAACCCTGGTAATCAGGATGCTCACAGAATTGATTGAGCTCAGTTGCAAAACAAAGGAAGAAATGAAGGCTACACAAAGTCAAATAAAGCAGAATATACACTGAGCCAACAGTGAAGGGAAGGAAACCAGGATTCAAATCAATGGTTTGGAACAAAAGCAAGAAATAAACATCCAACCAGAACAGAATGAAGAAACAAGAATGCAAAAAAATGAGGAGGCTTAGGAACCTCTGGGGCAATTTTAAGCACTCCAACATCCGAATCATCTGGGACAATTTTAAGCACTCCAACATGCACACATAATCGTCTCTAATGTTTCTGATATGAATCAGGGCTGCTAGAAAGAGAAGAGGAAGAGCAAGAAATTGAAAACTTATTTGAACAAATAATGAAGGAAAACTTCCCTAATATGGTGAAGGAAATTGACTTTCCAGGAAGCCCAGAGAGTCCCAAAGAAATTGGACCCAAGGAGGAACACACCAAGGCCCATCATAATTACATTATCCAAGATTAAAGAGAAGGAGAGAATATTAAAAGCAGCAAGAAAAAAGGAGAGTGTTACCTACAAAGGAGTGCCCATAAGACTATCAGCTGATTTCTCAAAAGAAACCTTACAGGCAAGAAGGGGCTATAAAGAAGTATTTGAAGTTATGAAATGCAAAGACGACATCCAAGATGACTCTATCCAGTAATGCTATCATTTAAAATGGAAGGGCAGATAAAGTGCTTCCCAGATAAGGTCAAGTTGAAGGAGTTCATCATCACCAAGCCCTTATTACATGAAAAGTTAAAAGGACTTATCTAAGAAATAGAAGAAGATCAAAAACTATGAACAATAAAATAACATACTCATAACTATCAATAACTGAACCTAAAAAACAAAAACAAAAACTAAGCAAACAGCTAGAACAGGAACAGAATCCAGAAATGGAGATCACATGGAGGGTTATCAGTGGGGAGAGAGGAGGGGAGAGGGAGCATGGGGGAAAAGGTACAGGGAATAAGAAGCATAAATGACAAGCATGACATCGATGAGGGCAGTTAAGAATATTATAGGAAATAGAGAAGCCAAAGAACTTCTATGCACAACCCCTGGACATAGACTAAGCGGGGAGAAGGGTGGGGGTGCAGGGTGGAGGGGGGATAAAGGGGAGAAAACATTTGGGACAACTGTAATAGCATAATCAATAAAATATAGTTTAAAAAAAAAGAAAGGCAGACTCTCAGGATTCATTTCCTCCTTCAGTGGATGTGGGCTCTGGGAGGAGGGAGGAGAGCCCCCACAGAGCACAGAAAACATAAAAGAACTCCTAAGATCAGCCCCAGTGAACATGTCAGTGTTAACTTCATAAGAATATGAATTCAAGAAGCAGTTCAACAAGGATGAAGCCATCCAGTGGATGCGGGAAAACTGGAAGAAATCTTTCCTGTTTTCTACTCCGTATGCTGCCTTTACCTTTGGTAGATGGCACCTAGTGATGAACAAATGCACCAAGTTTGAATTGAGGAAGCCATTAGTGCTCTGGTCTCTGACCCTCACAGTCTTGGGTACATTTGGTGCTCTTGGAACTGGTGCTTATGGTACAGATTTTGATGACCAGAGGCCTGAGGCAATTTTTGACCAGAGTTTTTGCAATGGACTTGTCAGCAAATTCTGGGCTTCAGCATTCGTGCTAAGTGAAGCTCCTGAATTAGGAGACACAATGCACATCACTCTGAGGAGGCAGAAGCTACTCGTCCTACACTGCACCACCCCACCACTGTGCTCGTGCACGCCTGCACTCCTACGAGGACATGGTTGCCAGGGGTGGCTGGTTCACAACTATGGTCCCTGACGCTGTGACATTCTCTTATAATGCCTTGCGAGTGGCAGGTTTCCGCGTCTCCTGGAAGCTTGCCACGTTCATCACCTTGTCCCAGACCACTCGGATGCTGTGTCGTTGACGACCTGGTCTTCCACTGGAGGCAGCATGCCCGGTGTCACTCTCAATCTCAGAACACCTTCTGGTCCTCACTCGTGGACCTCAGCGACCTTGTGTTCTGACACTTCTTTGAAGCCCTACATCGGCAAGATGAGGAAAGCCGCGATGGAACTGAGGAGGAAGCCATAGCTCAGAGTCATCAGGAAAATCATAGACAGAAGAAAATGGCACAGGGAATCACACATACGGTGCAGCTGAAAGAAAACAAAACACACGAGCAATCGCGAAACCCAAGGCAGCTTAGGGGTAATCAGGTTGATGTAACCCAGTAAGTTTATGATCCTTTCTGGGTGAGGCCTTTCTGAGTGCACCCCTCCCTCAAATGACCACTGCTGGAAGACCCCATTTCCTCTTTACCTTCAACTTTGGGACAAATGAGAGCAAACGTGAACCAGAGGCAGAAAGAGAAATAGAAAACAAAGGCTATTCATATGCATGAAAAGTACTAAGTGTTACATTTGCCCAAGGATGAAAGAAGTTTACTTGAAAAACCATGTGAGCACATGCACACACAATCGTCTCTAATGTTTCTGACACTAAACCGGAGCCAACAGAGCGGATTAAAATGAAAGAGACACAAGGTGTAGATCTAGGACTTCAATGCTTTTGAAAAACTGAAGCCTTTTAAAGAAAGGTTACTCGTTGTAGCCACCATGGAAAAAGATGTCTTAATCACCTCTCATGAAAATGGATGTGAACAACTATGTTTCGAGGAAGAGAAACCGGTGGATTTCCCTTCACAGCACACCTCAGGTGTGCAAAACTCAGGTTCCCAAAACCAAACCGGGCAGATTTTTCCCCCAGGTTCTTCCTGGAAGGATGGAAACAATGCAGCCCCGGGCAGAAAGGGGCAGCGTTATCTCGGAGCATTCCTGAGGGTCTGACCGCAATTTCTGCTCTTAGGTGAGATACCAGATACCCTTGTTTCAGGCTTTTGAACAGAAGAGTCAATACAGGCTAGAAAAGGTGAAACTCAACCAAATGAGTTGAAAATGGATGTTGTACTATAAATTTAAAAAGTTCAGTGCAATCCCATTCTTGGGCCGGGAAAGGAAAAAAGACAGGGGGAGAAGAAGTGAGGCGAAGAGCAAGATAATTGTTCCCCCTCCCTGTTCGACTTCACACTCACTGATACTTTCTACATGAAACCCCGTGGTGCAGTCTATGTTTTCTATATTTTTGTGAGTCTCAAAAATAAATCCGCAGGGTTTTTCCTGATGGTAGGTGGACACTGTCTGCATCATCCCCATTTGCTCCCTTAACTATGTAGAGAGAGATGTGTAAAGTGCCCTCTGCTGGACAAGTGGAGATACTTCAACAAAAACTTCATGGGAGGTCTGGCTGGAACAGTTGACCAAAAAAACAATGCACTCTACAAACTTATCCTTCAAATTTTAAATGATATAAAATATATATCATATTTGGCCAAATCATAAGACATTCTTCCTGCTTCAAGTCAGCTTC
>PVKM010024652.1:0-20416 GCA_004027735.1 Carollia perspicillata
AATATGTAAAATCCTGTGAAACCTGCTTTGTTTAAAATGCTCTCAATTAAATAAGGGTCCAAGCAAGAAGTGAGTTTGTTTCTCCAAGTTTTTAGGCTCGTTATCTATCTGACACTGACTCAAAATAGGCCCTCAGAGTTTTTTTGTTATCTATTGTTTGACCCTTACTGCTTGACAATGATTAAAGAGCTTTACCTGTATCCCTGTGTGTTATGAACCCAATAAATACCGTTGAAGTAAGGACTTATGGCCCTTCTCCTTTCAGAGATTAGCTACCTTTCCTCCCCAAGCAGATCATTTCTTGGTAGCATTATTTTCATCCTTCATGGGCAGAGCCCCCCACCAACTTTAAAAATTTCAATTTTAACTGAACAAATAAATGAAGGGTATTCATATTCTATCAATAATTCCAACAGAGTAAGGACGAAGACATCTATAGCTGAAGTGACCATCAAATTTATTGTCTACATTAGTACAATTTGAGAGTGAAAAAAAACCCAATAATTTTGTGAAACGACAGGCTTGAATTCAGGCTGCTCACAGCAAACCTGTACATGTAGTCCCTGTCACTAGAGATTTTCGGAACTGAAATGGGGACTTTCAATGTTTTGTCTTCTCCTAACCAACATGCAAGACATCCTGCCAGCCAAAATGAAAGTGCAACAACAAGTGACGGTGAAGAAAAAATGGTGTAGTTATTTATTCTGAAGTAAACTCAGTGAGGGAGGAAGATAGAAGGAATGTTGGTTGAGAGGACTTAGGAGAATGACAATCGCAACTTTTTCTGGAGAACTCCAGGCACTACAACCCAGTTCCTACTCTTGCTCTCACTAAAATGGAAAGCTTGGAGCTCCATGACTTACTGACCTTCTTCCAACCACCCCTCAGTTTTTCACCAGAAAATGATGGCCATTCCTTGTGTTTTGCATAGACTATTTAGAAATCTCTGAACATTAAAATTCCTGTAAAATGTTCAACTTCATGGTATTAATTTAATGAAAACATTTTGTTTTTCTCCATAAAAAGGGATAGAACAGCTCCTTTCAGCTGTCATATTCAAATTCTATTTTGTTTACTGAAGTCATATTGCATTTTCCCCCTGGTACCAGCCACTAAAGGAAATAATATTATTTATTTAAATGAAATTTAAATTATTTATATTAATTAATTGATTAATGATTAATATAAAGTATTATTTAAATATTTATTATTGAAATGAATTTGCTTATTGAGTGTTCTGTTTCTCTAAAATGTAAGCTATTCTAGGGCTGGGGTTTTATTCGTCACTACTCTGTCCCTGATGACTGAAAGAACGCCTGGAATAATAGGAGCTGCATAAATATTTCTAAGATTAATAAAATATTTGTCTCTGAAATGAAACCATATAGAATATTATAAAACAATAATGCTGATTAGAACATAGAGGAGAAGCTGTTACCAAAGTTCATTTTAATGATCGAATTTGTTATAGCCATAAAATATCACAGCGTTAAAACTGGCCTATAATGTGCTTTTTTAAAAAAATGAAATAGAACAAACATATCAGTGAATGAAACAAATTTAATAACCACTGAAACCATTTTAGTAATGTACACTTTTGCTGCCTGTGAAAATCTGAAAATCAGCCCTGGCTGGTGTAGCCCAGTGGATTGTGCACGGGCCTGTGAAGCAAAGGGTCACTGGTTCGGTTCCCAGTCAGGGCACATGCCTGGGTTGCAGGCCAGGTTCCTGGTGGGGAACACACGAGAAGCAACCACACATTGATGTTTCTCTCCCACTCTTTCTCCTTCCCTTCCCCTCTCTCTAAAAATAAATAAATAAAATATTTAAAAAAAAAAATCTGAAAATCGAATATATCCAAATCTGCTTTATGAACAAGAACACAGAAAATTTAATGCAAGTTTGAATTTACATAAATGACAAACAGCAGTATTAGGAGTATAGATGTGTGTATATGCACTCTGAGAGATATACCAATAATTTAATATTTTTTGCAAATATTGAGCAGAGCTGCACCACCACTAATTTTAGGCATACTACCTAACCTGATTCCAATCATTCGCATCATAGGCTGGACCTTAAATACGACCGAGTTCTGGAAAGTCAGAGTTAAAAAAAAAAAAACATGAAGATGTGTAACGCTTACTAATGTGAAAACTGTATGCTGGCAGGCACTTGCCACATATATTGGTATCATGTATTTATGACTCAGTGTTACAACTCTAACATTTATATTTGATAGCATTTTATCTTCTACTTTTTCCTTGTACCTTACCATTTGTACAGCATCATAATTGTCACACAATATCACATCATTTCTCCCTCTGTTTTGACAGAAGGAACTAAAGTGAGGGGATAATTTATCACACAGGCCATCATCAGGAAAGGGGTGTATCCTTCAAATCAACTATGTCTAATATTTTGTCTGTTGATGGAGGGCTTAAAGGTGGTGTTTGTAACTTCATTCATCTTTCTTCCAAGAAGAGTTTAATTTTATTCTTTGATCACAAAAGAAGAGAAACATGCAAACAAAGTACAAAGGCATGGCAGGTAGGAATTACCAATGTGGATGGAAAAGGGCCACATACTAAACCGGACAAGCTCAAGGCCTTATAAACTCAGAGACCGAAAGTAACCACCAAGAAGAGTTTGAAACCAACACTTGTTAACTAGAAGCAAGTCATGGCACGCAGTTATGTCCTAGGCTTGTATCTTCCTTGACAAAGGTCAACCTTTACCTTAAGGAAATTGGTCTACTGCCTCTCTGTGTCTACAATACCTACTTTTAAAATATTAGAGTGATCTCTTTCTTCCAGACCCCTCAGGGTACCCCCACCACATCAGAGGCGGGACCACAGAACCCCTTATTGTCATCTTGTTCCCCGCATACGATCTCTGTACGCTGTAAATGTTGTTAACTATCCTATATCCACCAGCGGAAAGGAAGCAGGCGTCTCTTTATCCAATCTCAGAGATTTCCCTGCTTCGCTTTCTCTACCACCAACTGATTGCACGCAACCCTCCTTGCACCTCCTCCTTGATCCTAATGTAAAATAAGCTGCAGCCCTGCCGTTCTCACTCTTGAGAGCATGTTCTCGATCAGTTGGGATTCTGCTGCCTGGCAACTGTCATCAATTTGGCTCAAAAAAAAAACTCACAACAATTCAGGTTTAGACGTTTCTTACCTCGGCACCAAATTTATGCATTTCTTCTGATATGGTTATCCCCTGAAGTATTAAAACTAAAATTGATACATTGCATAAACATGAACCATTCAAATCAGAGAACTATTTCTGAAGTAATCCTGAAGGAAGATTTTTCTTCCTATTTAAAGCAATCCTCATCGTTGTTTTCAAGTACCAACCCTGTATTCATTAGCTTTTTGTGTCTAGTGTTCTCATCTATAAAGTGGGTCCTAGAGATTGGCTGGGAAGTGCATAGGACGTAACTTAGGGATCTTTAGATGTTTTGCTGGATGTCATGGCATAAAAATATAAGAATTGGAAGTTTTCAAATAATACCTGTATTTGCAATCACGGGGTGGGGTGGGGGAGGGGTGGGGTGGGAGGCTTGAACAGAGCTCCAGAAAGACAGGGATTTGATGGGTTTGAGTTGTCTTCTAGCCCGCATGGTGGGACCTACTCTCATTGCTCTAGTTAGGTTTCCGAAGGCCATGATCTTGGGATCTCACCTCTGATGTGCTAATTACTGCCTGACTCTATCCTTTTCATTTTCTGATCATTTTCCCGATCGTTTTCCCCTTCAGCACAAGCAGGCTGGGTAGCTAGCATTGCTATTATGCAGATTGCAATTCATCTTTCCTGAGAGATCTCATTGGCACATAATTTCCACGCTATGTTCTCTAATCTGTTCACTACAAAATCATGTGTATCAGGGACCTTAATGAGCACACACGTTCTCCCATGACCACCGCCACTAAGTTTCATACATCTTTGTTATGTGCAGCTCCTCCAAATAAGAAACATTGGCTAGCTTGTAATCACATGACAATCTCTGACCTAAATAAAAGAAGAACCTATGTCTACAAGCATGTCTTCCTCCCTAGCACCACCATTTGTTGTTTGGAAGTATAGCAGGCTCAAAGCATGGCCAGGCCATCCTCTGGAGGGAGACCAAAGGCACAGTTTAGGGGGAAAGGTGAGATCGCACTTTAAAGCTGTGTTTCCTTCATATGGTAAAGGTGGTTCTAGAAAGAAAGGAAGGTTGTTGCTGGAGTTACTGGTTCAGTGGAAGCAGAGACCCTGCCCTGAAAGCAGAGGCGACAGTGCTCTAGTCATAGCAGATCCCTTTGCTATTTCAAACCTACTGATGGCCCGTAGGTTTGCCCTGAACAAAGAACACAGTGCCAATAATGCAGAAAAGGATGGCAGAACAGCGAGAGGTCCATATCTACTGTGGGGCTCGGTTCTGCTTCCATCTAGAATGAAATTCTTGGCACTGGGGGCAGATCTCGTAATTGAGGTGAAATAATTATCTCCAGAAAATCACTATTAGAATATACAAATGGCTTGGCTCTCATTAACGCACTGTCATAGTTTATTAAATTAAGCGATTCGTGCTCTTGGTGTTCAGCGAATAAAAGAAAAAAGTTGTTTTTGCTTCAGGAAATTGAAGGTATCACAAACAGGGGTACTGGGAGGGAACAGAAATCTCCCAAGACCTCCACTGTGAGCTGGGCCTCGAGAGGGTGGGGTGCTGAGCACCCCGGCGGAGGAGCAAGGTGTCTGGGGTAGGCAGGCGACCGTGAGTCTGCAAGCAATTCTGATTTCCTCCCTACGTCTCACCTGGGGGTGTCTGAGAAGACTATGCAGCCATATTTGTGATGGGCCATGACAGGTAAAACGTTTCCCAGTGTGTTTTAGTGGGGGTCGAGGAAGGAGATTAGATCTGCAGTTTGGGGACGCTGCACATCTGGCATTTGGTACATTCACCCTGAAATTTTCAGATGGCACAACACTGGGATACACTTTCAGAAATGTTATAAAACATGCTTTTTTCCAAAAGTTTTATTTCATTAAAATATCAGGAATTATAACCCTGTTTACAGGTCTTCCTGAAGGCCAGGGATACAATTAAGGATCTTGCAAGATACTTTCTCTCTTTAAAATAATAGTTTCATAAGATTTTGTAAACACAATGGTAGACATATTCTAACACACACACACACACACGATTACTATATAAAAAGACTTTTGCAATCACCTAAATTTAAGGTTGAAGTTTAAGAACCCCAGGCATGTCTTTGGCTCAGGAGAATCATACTACTTAAAAATACACATTGGTTAGATTTTCTTCACTACATAATACAGTGATATACCCAGAATATCTGAAGGTATTTAAGTGAGATGTGGCATCATGAGAGATGAATTTATGTTTTCCATTTTAACGTACCCAAGCGGGAGAATCTGTGGTAATTAGAGCGATTATTGAGTTCGCGTCTTGGCGATCATTCTTCACAGGTGAAGACACATTACAGTATAATCACATTTACCTAATTACTTTGTGTGTCAATTATACCACACTGTTAAAAATACAATTATTACACTTGAGGTTCTTTAATTTACCTATTCAGCCCCTGCATTTGTCTTTCTCTTTCTGGCATATAGGTGTAATAATATTGCTGCGTCTATGGTTCAGATCGTATTTTCCTATTTCCATTTCTGTCTGATCTTGAATCATTTGCAGTATGAGTAAATACACACTAAGAGGGAATGCCAAAGGTATCGTCACACCTTAACTGCATGAGGCTTCCTCTGCATTTTGAATGCTGGGATAGGAATATTGACTGTTGCACGAGAAGAGGAGAGAGTGAAATTTGTGGAAGTGGATGTGCTTCCTATTTCTCTCAAATTCTTAAATTGTAAAGCTCTTCCTGATGCTATTTTACCCCTGAGTGTGAACAGCTATTTAAAAACATAATAAAATTCTAGATTCAAGTATCACATACATCATTTAGGGGTTCTGGACCTTCGACCCATTATTAAATGTTTCAACTGCAATAGAAATGACTTCAGTCACAAGCCAAGTTTACATAAAAAAAAAATTAAACACAAGCAACCACTAGTATTTGGTCCCAAGCTTTCCAATTACCCATTTTGATAAGAAACTAATTAATGCTTTAAGAATTGAACAACTAATGCTTTCAAATGAAACTAATAAGCTAGCATCAAATGTACACTGAACTGAAGCCATTATTTTGAGGGAATGACAATGAGATGCTGTAAATTATTTAGAAAGTCATATTGATCACAGTAACAGTGAATGATAAAATAATCCAGTTTCAAAGATACAGTTGCCTTTTCTCCTTTTTAGGTCAGTTAAATAGATATTATCATGTCAGCAAGCAAACAAATGTTATTTTTTTGTCCTGTAAAGCATACCATTGAGAAAAGTCTGGCTCTAGACCAACATAATAACTGGATATCTCATTTTATTATTTGTGCTGAATTATCTCCTTACTGTGACCAAAAAAATGCTAATGCAATAAGGATTTCAGCTGTGATTATACAGACAACTTGGTAAATTTTAACACGTGAGGGACCAGACTCTAGAGTAACAGGCAACTCAACATGTACCTGTTGAAAACAGCTATCATGTAGCTGCCTGAGCCCATTCCCACTGACACAGCAGAATACCGACAACTCAAACAAGTTCTGGAGTCTGGGAAGTACAAGATCAAGGTTAGAAGGGCAGCTTGGGAGTCTGGTGAAGGCCCACTCCCTGATTCCCAGATGGCCAACTTCACCCCAGGGCCCTCACATGACAGAAGAGGTGAGGAAGCCCTCTGAGGTCTCCTTCATGAAGGCACTAATCCCGAAGGTTCTACACTCGTGTGAGAATCACATCCAAAGAGCTCACCTCCTAACACCAGCACACTGAGGTCAGGTTTGAACATATAAACTTTGAGAGAAAACCCATTCAGTTTCTAGCAGCAGCTAAATACCTGACACTACCCCTCTTATAGCTTGTGCTTTTAGGATTGTGTACTCCCTTTAAGGTATTTGGCATCCATTTTCATAAGACTTTAAGTTAATTTACAAAGTATTTAAACATTGTGTTATAACATTTCCAGGGTTATGTGAACTAATATGGTAGGTGAATCTGATTCAGTCCTTCTGACCTACCACAAGTTAAATGGAGTAACACAATGGACCTCATTTTATAATTGCAGAGAAGTTACCCACATATACTGAAAATTAGTGCCGTTGTAAGAGGTCGGCATTTTGGTCTCTGTTCACCGCTGGGATCAGGCTCATGGGTCTTGTACATAAATTTAATTAAAGAGTTTGATGTGTTGTGATTAACTGATGTGCACTTTAACAGCTAGAGGAAGTAGAGTACTACAATTATTTAATAAGCAGATAAGAAAGTTAAGACAAAGATAGGGAATTAAATAAGATTGTGTTTTAAAGCTTTTTCTGACATCATAGGTTTGGCCTCTAAATACGGAACGTTAGGGACAGGTTGGAAAGTCATTTAATTAAGAGATGTCATGAACTCTCAAAGATATTTCTTAATTTAACATTGAAAAACTTGGTTCAGTCACAGGCTCTAGCTGTAATTATTCCTTATTGCTTCATATGGGCAACAATGAAACATATCACAACACATCAATTACCTGCTGCCACATTTAGAACATTGTACGAATGTTGCACAATCTACAGAAGAAGACAACATACAAGGACTTACACAGGTGAAACAATTTCATAACTATACCACAAAACAACTGAGAGATCAGAATTTTATTGAATTATAAACGGTAGGAATCAAAATCACAGGTACGACCTGATGATTGCCCTGGACAGGTCCGCTGGCCTAGGCGCTCACCCTGTGCTCACATCTGAGAAGAGCTCACAGGAAAGGAACAACCATGTCTCACACAGTGCTAGGAGTGGCGTGCGGGATCTACTTGAAACAATTGCTCCACTTCATATTCAAAATCGCTTAGCACGTATAGAAGTTATGTGATAATAGACGTTTTAATTTTTAAAGATTAATAATTTAATATGAAATACACGGATAACAGTAACAAATTCAAGCTCTCATTTTTGCTACATCCTACTCTCACTTAAAATAAAGTCCATAAAATAATAAGTTGTATGTGAAGTACCGCCATGTAATAAAACCCTCGTTTGAAAATGTTGTTTCCGACTTCCTAGACATGGTTTCTCCCCCGTTTGGGTGGAAGAGCAGAGCCAGCGACAAGGTGAAAAGCAGGACAAAGCACGGAAGTGTCAGTACGATGAAAATACCTGATGTCCTTCCTAGTGGATGTTTTGGCCCACATTAACATTCCTCTTGTCTATTTCAACTAAGGTTACAATTGTTCTGGTCACAGGACAGGAAGAGACTCTGGCAAAATGATATAGCTAAGAGCTCTCAGAACCCCTCAGCTGACACGGTGGCCACGATGTGAATGATGCCACAACAGGTCTGCATCAGATCCAAGGCAGAGTCAGCTTGCAGTTCAGAGAATTCTCGCTGCCAGTCATGAACTCTGTGCAAGCTTTCAATAATGCATGTGGCCAAAACAAATTTAGATACACTGCTTACTTTAGCTTTCAGGATAAGAAATTTTATTAGAAAATGTTCTCTTTAAGCATTGAAAAAAGTCTTTAAAGTGTAAATAATCCATGGGGAGTTGTTCACATAATGACGCAGCCTGAAAAGAACTGAAACAGCAAAATTCCGTATCTGAAGTTTAGATTGATTGTCACTATAGCATAGAATTTGGTGGCCTCTCTGGAACAAAGGAAATATCACTTTTCAATTCGAAGTCATAATTTAATTTTCTTAGCTGATGTAAACTATTTTGCTGACTTTTAATGAACCCAGGGAAATGTTTAATGTGTATGTGTCTTCTGATGTTACGATGTCCATAACCTGAAACAGTAAAATGGGCTGCAGGATTGGGTACAAATTAAATGGAACTAGTACTCCCTTTCATTTTATGTAAAGGATTTTCATTGACTAATAAGTAAGGTTTAATATAGAGAAAAGAGAAGCAAGAGTCATTTTTATCCTTAACCAGACTATGTACAAGCAGCTTGGCTGCAGCAGTATGGATCTAGGCCACCAGCTGCTTGAAAATATGTATCTGGAAATATTCATCGGAGGAATTGCACATCAATATCTTGATACCCTTAGGATATACCACCTCACTTGGTCAATTTCAAAGTAGTCTGTTCATTGACAAATATTTATGTTAAAAATATGTGCAAGCCATTTTAACAGCAGCCCTCATATTTTTCTAAATTAAAATTTTTAATTTACCCTTTAATTCATTTTAGCCCATACATATTTTAAATAGTTGAATGTTAATGCAATAAAGATGCATTTTTAATATTTTCTACTTTAGTGAAAGTAGAGACTGGACATTTAAAACACATTATTTGCTATTAATCACTAGAATAATGGACTTGAAGTTCAAAATATTTTGCTTATTCTTATTCTATGATGTATAAATGTGAAAATTATGTGACAATGCTCACTGTATCTATGCATCCATACAACAGACCCTGATGTTTCTACCTCACTCTTACCCTTGCAGTAGGATGCGTGTATGCATGCAAGGAACCCTAAATACCAAGTCCCAATAGTGAACAAAACCAAGAATTGCATGAAGGAAAAAAGAACAATGACTGTGTCCTAATTCCTTGTAGCCATCTACGGCATAGCTCTACAGTGACAAAGAGTGACTGTAAGTCAATGATGAGATTTACCTCAACACAAGTAACGCACACAAAGAAAATTTAGAGGAATGTTGCTCAAAATAAATTTTCAATTTTAAAGTGGTCATTTTGAAGCCTATGGACTATTGTTTCCACTACATTGCCTTTGCTCATAATATTGTTTTGAATTTTTTTAATCAAAAGAGACCTCTAATTCTTTCCATTAAATCTAATGACACAATAATTTCTATTCCTACTTCTATACTGTTATGGACTGAACTGCATCAATTTTCATATTTATTATTTCTTAAACTGACCTAAAAATGCAATGTTAATTATATTTTCGCATTTACCTTGTCATGATTCTTTTCTATTTTATAAAAGAAAAGCAAATCCCACATTCATCCCGCATTGTTAATATGAAGCATTGTTCTAAGGTGTAAAGAACTTGAAGACCTCAAAGAGACAATTACAGGTATTGGTGCTGCTGCTACTGGGAACACCAATGGCAGGGTAATAATTTCTATCATCACTGAACAGAAAAAAGGGAGCTCATCTGCTTGTCCCCAGAAAAGCAGAGGTTTTCTCAGATGTTATGAGATCTGGGAGAAGGGCGGACCCCTTATCTCAAAGCTCCTCCCTTCCACAAACCCCAAAGTCCAACTTTCAGTTTTGGTCCTGAGCAAGACCAAAACTGAAGCCAGTGCCCAGAGCCCCTGATCCATTTTAAAGTACCATCCTTTGGAGCCCACCTAGGTTAGGTAGCTTAGCTCGACCCAGCTGCTGCCCCTTTTTAGGCTCCCTCCTGGAGTCTATGGGTCATGCGGCTATTGGCTACTAAGGCTGCAACATCGCATGCTCTGATAGAGCATGCAAATGCATCAGTGAATGCTTCACCATGTTGTCAAAGGGAGACAGAGACAGAACCTCCCTCCTGGAGGCCATGGGCCATGTGGCTGCTAAGGCCTCATGGCCCAAGGAGAGAGAACAGGTGAAAACACTGTTTAAGCACAGATTCTGAGACAGATCACCAAGCAAGAGAACATCTCTTTGTTCCCCTGGGTTTCTATTGGATTGGGTGTAGGGCAGACCAAGGGTCTTCTCAAAACGATCAATCAACCTCCCAAACATTTGCGTGTTTTGGGCAGGTCCACCTCCCAACCAATCCCTTCTTTCTCCAGGCTAGACTGACAGGCCTCTTTGGTGTGGAACTTCCCTCTGTGCCATTTTGACTCCTATAGCACAGGTGCCTGCCTTCCCCTGGTCCCACTCGCAATCTGATACTGGAGGGATGGGGGAAAGGGCATTTTGCAAACTCAGCGTAAGAGCCTTCCCCTGCTGCCATCTGGGCCACTGGGCAGAGATTCCCCAGGTGCTGATCAACCATCTACTAGTAATACTATTACAGTTCAAGAGGGTCCCAATACTTACACTTCATTCAAATTGGTAAAATCTACACTGACAGATGGTAAATCATGAAAACTATACTTAGGATATTTTACTATGTTATTTTAAGTATAACACTGCATATTATAAAGTAATTAAGCCATATGACTATAACAAAATTATGACCTGTGCTACCTTGATTTACAATAAAAAAAAGCTAAGAATAAAAGTAATGGTAATGCCAAAATCACTCTACCAAAATAATATACAGGAATAAGCTGCATAATGATGTTCCAGTCGACAAAAAACTGCACTTGTGGTGGTGGTTCCATAAGACTCTAATGGAGCTGAAAAATTCCCATAACCTAGTGATGTCACCAGGAGTTTGTGGTGATGGTTTAAGCAAATTTATTGCACTGCTAGTTGTATAAAAGTACAGCACACAAAGTCATGCATAGCGCATAATACTTCATAATGATAATAAAAACTATGTTACTGGTATCTGTTTTGTTCATTATGGCCCTTAAGCATACAAAATCCCACTGTGAATGTAGCTAGTAAGAGGCCACATGAAGCCACTGACCTGGAAACAAAATGAAAGTAATTAAGGAAAATCAGTGATCAGTATTGCTCGCCAAGGCAGGCATGTCCCTTTCCGCCACAGCCATGACCCTGAAGAACAAAAACAAAGTGATAGAAGCTATCCGAGGATCTGTTTCATTGAAGGTGATAAGACGAACCAAAAGTTAAGAAGCACCTATGTCAGACATAGAGAAACTTCCAATGACCTGGATTAAGAACCAGACACCAAAAAGGGTCCCTCTAAGCAACATGAAGATCACAGGCAAAGCAAAAGTTTGTGATGTTGAGGGAAAAAAAGGCTTGACCCGACTATGATGTTTGAGGCTAAGTATTGCAAACACATTGGTCTATAATATGAAGGTCTTATCCTCACTGTTTCTACATTTTTCATAAAGATGGGATTCTCTAAGTTTCTGAATATGTCTAGGCTCCAGAGTAGGCATGAATCTATCAACCATGTGATCACACACATCATCTCTCTTTCTGAGCCTTTAAGTAGATTCTGTACAAGCTATTAGGCCTGAAACCAGGAGCAGGCTGAGTATTTACATCCATTTTTTAGTTTCCCACTGGGTACAAAATGTGGCTCCAATGTAATCTTCTGATAATGTTTTCTACTTCCTTGGAAATGAAGATGTATTTTCCCTATATTTTATAGCAACTTAAAAAGTGGGAAAGTATCTATTCAGGTCCATCCATTGCCCAATTTTTAATCAGTCTGTTCTTTTTTGTTGAGTTTTATAGGTTCTTTATAAATTTTTGATATTAACCCCCCATCGGATATATCAGCAAATATATTCTCCCATTCAGAGGGTTGTCTTTTCATTTTGTTGTTGGGTTCCTTTGCTGTGTAAAAAATTTTATTTAAACATTGGAGGGGAAAGAGGTGAGTGGAGGCAGAAGAGGGTATAAGGGCTTAAATGGGAATAAAAAAATACAATAAAAATAAATATAAAAGTAAAAAAGTGGGAAAGTACAATTTGTAAAAAGGTTTTAGACACTGAGGTTTAAAGAAATTAGATGTTTCTCATAGATTCTCTCACTAAAGAAACTCATATACCTTGGTTAACACTATTTAAAAAACAATTGGCAATAATTACAGTCAGTTAACCTCATTTGAATGAGAGAGAAAATCATGATATCTTTATTTCAAATGTTATTAAACCACATGAGAATTTAAGAGTACCCTATAACTAACTTGATCATAATAAGTATTTAATAAGCAGGAAAGTAAAACAGAGTTTAATGGAATGGATATTCTCAAATGTTAAAGGTAGGCGTTGCTGGAATTTTTAGAAAATAGTCTACTGGAATCTGAGAGTCTCTGTTGTCAGAGGCAGAACACTTCAAAGTGATGGCAACTCAGAATATGTGAATGTGGGAGCTGATGGCAGATATTAGACAAGGGAATATCTTTGATGATAAGGAGGTCAAAGAACCGAGAGGCTAGGCTTTGAATGGGTCATCCATGTCTTGAACCTATCTGGATTTATGGAAATTCTTTATAATTTTTAAAAATATTTCATTTAATATTTTTAGAGAGAGGGGAAAGGAGGAAGGGAGAGAGTCAGAGAAACATCATATAGCCATCTCTCATACACCCCCACCCAGGGACCTGACCCACAACCCAGGCATGTGCCCTGACCAGGAATCAAATCAGTAACCTTTCAGTTTTGGGGTCAATGCCTAACCCACTGATCCATACCAGTCAGGGCTATGGCAATTCTTAAGATTAAAGATATCTAGGCCAATATCTTCACTGTGTGAATGAATGAATGAATGAATGAATGAATGAATAATATAGTCATATTCTGAAACTTCAATTTGGATACAATCTGTTGAATAAATATACTTCTTCACTTATTGAGTAACAGGTATCATTAATTACCTGAATTATTCTAATAGCCTCTGATTGGACTACTTCTATCTCTTTCTGACACTTGTATTCCCCAAGCTGGCATCAATCATTTTCACAGTGTGCTTTCTTACAAGATGACTTCCTGCTTAAAAAAATAAAACACAATGCCCTCCACAATCTAGTTCTAATTCAATTTTCCATTGTTACAGTCTCCCTTTCCTGTCTCTCCATTACACATCCGTTGCTTGTTCTTCATTCTCAGTGGACCACTAATGTTTTGTGTATTTTGCACAGCCTACTTTTTTGTCCTCCTGGCATTCCTAGAATTTCCTGGACATGCATGCATCCATTCATTCAAACATCTATGGTATGTATGTGCTCAACAATGAAGACAAATTAGTTAACAAAACAGATAGTTCCAAGAAGCAAGTAAATAAACATATGAACAGTCATTACTTATAACAGGACCTAGCAAAAAAAAGAAAAGAAACCATGAACACACTATTTCTTCTCCTCCACCCCTAATTTGGAAATAGTTACCTAGAGACCTAATTTTGATATAATTTTAAGAAAGATTTCTCTCAGAAGATGAATTGGTTCAAATATGAAGTTAAGGATATTCAGAGTGGAAATCAGAGTTATGAAATACCACAAAAGCCCTGAAGAACAAAGAGAATCTGAAAAGTGTCTGATGACCAGACCAGCAACAGAGGAGTTCAGGAGATAGGCTGGGTTAAGATAAGGCAGTTAGATTTCATTAGAGCTGAAATAGGAAGCATGTGCGGTGCTTTAACAAACAAAATGGCCTGACTGTCTCTTTTGCTTCTGTTCCCCGGAGAGTGCAGAATGGACAGATGGAGGCAAGGCGAGGCCAGCGGCAGCAGTGGATTAGGCGCGTCTTCACAGGTTTTCAAGAACACATCAGTGGTACTTGCTGTTGGCTGACATGTAGAGGTTAGGAAAAGAAAGAATCAAACATACGTAGTTTCTGACTTGAGCAGCTATTTAGTGAGTGCCGTTGAGTGTGGAAGCAAGAATGATGAAGGGGAGTCAGTTGGAGCCACGAAAACTCCAAGGCTCAGCTTGGACGTGTTAAATGCGAGATGTGTGTGAGCTCCCCGAGATGTCTCATGTAAGCCACTGGGCGCATGGGTCTGAGGCTTAGAGGAAACACTGCATATGGGTGTGGATATGAATAGGGATTTGGGTTTGGATATAAATATGAATATGTACAGATGTGGCTAAAGACATAGAAAAAGGTATGTGTACATATAGTTGCATGCATTTAAATGTATATATGTGCATGTATATGCACTGTATATCTGCCTGTAGGCATGTGTGTGCACACATGTGTATGCATATGTGTACACATTTGTATTTATGTGTATGTAGGTACTTTGTGAGTACGTCATTATCTACATGGTATTTATGTCCATAATAATGAAGGAGAATACCTGTCGTATTTTTGTACCTTCTCTAATGTTTTTACTATCCTTTGCAACTACCCTTTGTAACATTTTTACAGCACTGATAGCTTACCTCATGTGTAATTTTTTGTACATGTATTTGTGACCTCACATGCCAACAACCTGATGTTGAGAAAGTTTAATGCGTTATTGTTTTCTGTATCTTCTATATTGTTTAAATTGTGTGTGTACTGTGTCGATTTCACACGATTAAATTAAATTTCCTGAAATTTTTAGCCCGAAACATTTTTGGCCAATAATGCCTTCTTCTGCTACATTTGTTGAACATTGTTTTCATTATATTAATTTGTTCAATGCCATCATGAAAGTGAGCAATGTGGATTCACAGTTTTTTTCTTCCAATAGTAAAATTTTTGGTGACATCCTATAAAAGCATTTGCCATATTTGCTACTATAAAAATAGCCATTGTTACATTCAATGTTTTTGAGTTGCAAAAGATGGTGTAGGAAGTTTAACTGCATTGTGAAAATCAAAGAACTCTAGATAGAATCACGGTCCTGGGTTATAGGGTGCTAACACTTAGGGTGGAGTGGAACAAAGAAAAACTTTTGGAGAAAGTAGATTAGCAATAAAATAGAGTCTGTAAGTGGTTTCTCTCTGAGTGTTGTGCACATGATTTTATCTCCAACCTAAAACGTCTTTACTAAGGAACAAAACAAATAGCAGTCCTATGTTTCTTTTTCTCCTTCCTTCCTTCCTTCCTTCCTTCCTTCCTTCCTTCCTTCCTTCCTTCCTTCCTTCCTTCCTTCCTCTTCTTCTTTTCTGTCTACATCCTACGTCCTTGTATGCTACCCTCTTACTTTCAAATACTTTCCCCCATTTCAAAGATCCTTATACCTTTTACTACCGTGGCAGGATGCTTTTAATATAAAATATCAGTACCTTTTTGTGTGTTCTTCAAGCTGCTTTCACAATGTTCTATGTGACATGTATAATTTGATCATGCTGTGCAATCAATTAAATCTTTATCTTTAAATAAATGATATAGCACAGCCCTGCTTAGGTAAATGCCCATATTAAGAAGAAGGAGGAGGAGGAGCAGGAGGAGGAGGAGTAGAGCTTCAATGACTTCAGGACCAAAAAGATATGATAAACTGTGTCATAAAACTACAATATTTATCCAAAACAACTCATTGCACATGAAATGTTTGAGATAGATGATAACCGTTTTAAAATAATCCCTTCAACTCAAAATAAGGAACACGAAAGTAAAAGCTTACGTAAATATCTTCACACGTTCACACCAAGCACTAGAATTACTTAACCGTGTTCACACATCTCATTTTTCTAACGAAGGTGTAACATATCCGTGACCTTTCCCATAAATGGAGTAATGAACACCTAAAGCATGTGCAGAAAAATAGCAGGCAAGGGCTGCTTCCTTTTCTGGTGACCATCACCTGGGGGTGTGTCACGCACAGTGTACTTAAAGGATCCAAAAAGAAAGTGGTTGTTTAAACAGAAAAGCAAACCAATGTACCTACAACATGAGCTTTCTCTATTGCTCGGCATTAAAAAAGAAAAAGGAAGAAGAAAATACTAGAAAGGATGGTATGGTGGGCTAGTGCTGGTCAGTCTCCTGGAAAATAAAATTATTCATCATTGTTAAACTCTCATAAAATAAAGATTATAGGGACAGAAGCATCTTATTGCAGTCCCAGAATTAGCAGTCTGAATTTTCTATATAGAGATAGACTTTATGGCATTTACCTTTTAAAAATTCTCCATCTTCTAACAGTGACAATAGGCCTGGTCAGATACCTCAGCTGGTAAGAGCTTTGTCCTGATATGCCAGTGTAGCTGGTTCGATTCCTGGTCAGGGCACATCCAAGAACAACCAATGAATGCACAAATAAGCGGAACAACAAATTGATGTGTCTCTATTTCTCTCTCTGTCTCTCAAATCAATCAAATCAATAAATAAATTTAAAAGTGACTGTAATAACTCATGGGTAGATATAAATATGTGACACTGTTTCCTTAATTAATAGAGAGATAAAATGTCATTCCATTGAGTTACTGAATGTGATGACAGCTAAGATCCGTGAAAAATCATAGTAATTCTAAAATTTAATATTAGACAGTTTTTATAAAATGATTTACGTTCATGATCACTCTTTCAGTGATAGATTTTTAATAAAGTTGAAATGTAAGAAAAACATTTAATTATTGAAATGACTAGAAAGATACAACCAAACAAATGAATGTAAAACCTGGTATTAGTTTTAATCTTCTGTTTTTTAATTAAAAGTTGTTTTTAACCTGTAGACTTTGTATGCTTCAAATATTATAACATTATCTCCTAGTAAATAATAATACTGGACATAATAGCTTCAACTATGAAGGCAAAGTCATGTGGTCCACAATGCTCTTTTAGAATATTTTGGAAAATGTTATTTGTCCTTACGTTTGCATCTATTTTTAATTATACAGTGTGAGCTAGAAATCGAGATGTGATTTCTCATTTCTACCTTAATGACATGTATCAGATGCCAGGCTTCGAAAGGTGGTCGAAGAAGTGTCCTTGAGAAGTCTCGTTTCTCAGATGTCCCCTGTGCAGTTGGCTATTATACCCAGAGCCATGTTTCTCTGTCACAGAAGCATTGTAACTCTGTAATTCGCATCCGGCGCTCTACCAGGCGTTCCTGTCTGCGCCAGTTCCCAATACAGCAGGAAGACTTGGAATGTCCATGCGTTGTTTGATATCTCATTGGGGAATACTTACATGTTTCCATTTCCACTGAAATCTATTTTTCAGAGAACTAGAATTCATTCTTCAAAGAAAGTCTGAGATGGTTAATGCTTTAATTTGGGAAAGCAAGGTACTGTGATAGTTACCTTGGCATATAAAGTAGGAAGGGGTCACCCAGCCTTTTTGATTAATAAGACATCATCGTTATGTATCACTGAAAGCTTCAAAAACTACATTTACATAAAAATTATAGGAAGTTACAGGATAAAAAAATTAAAGATTAAATTCTGAAATGTTATGTTTCCTTTTAAGAAGTTTTCTTAATGCGTAAGAGTTAACGAAACATTCAATACATTGAAAATGAGCTTAAGATAATGGATATTAGTTCATATAAAGAAGTATACATTATTAAAGAACACTAAGTAAGTTTCCATAAATTTATCAGTGGTCACAACATACAAGGTATCACACAGGAGACTGAGAGGTTTAATGGAATATATCTCTTACCTTCTACAGACATATATGGTAGTTTCTAAGGGCAAAAACCAAAGGTCAACTCATTTTATGAGTCAAACTTCAAAGCAAGTCTTATCACTTCTATTATAGATAATTTAATCTATTCAGATTCATTAAAGGTTCAAACTAGATTTATAAGAAAGAACTTGGAAGGGAAATGTATGTTAAGAGAAACTATTGTTACTCTACCGTGAAAACCTGCTAAAGGTAAGAGTTAATAAGTTAGAGAGGATGGAAACTAAATATTTTCTCAGTAGATGTGTTCTAATGCTATCTGTATATGTATTTCTAACACCACATTGCTCTTCTATTCCCACCTGCTTGGTAGCAACATTTAACATATTTTATAAAACACAAATATACTTTAAAAAACTGAATAAAATGACATACAGTTCTGATTCCCATTAGAGCCCCTAATGATGCTCATTACAACCCGAACTGCAATTTAATGCTGAAATATAATGCCTCTATTCATCATCAGAATGGAATACGATGCTGACAATTGACGAAACTTAATAATAGAAGAGTTCACAAAATTCAAAACTCCCTGTGTCTATTTCCAGCTTGAAAGGAAATGCGTGATGGATGTTGTCAGCACCAAGGAAAGTGAAATGACTTCAAAAGGAGGGCGTACAGAGGAAGCACTGTATCAAGGTTACTCTTTACCAAGTAGGTGTTAGCAATAAAGCTTTCTGACTAAATTAAAAAGAAAGAAAAGGAATTTCTTATTAGATTTTTCATCTTAAAGATGCTATTGTAAACCAAGTTCTGGTAGGCCTAAATTCTCAGTCATCAGAATTCTAATTTTCTTTAGAAGCCTACTCTGTTCGTAGTTTTGTGTCTGTGTGTATGAGTGAGGTTTAATTTTTTGGGTTTTTTTTTTTAAAGCTCATTTGTTTTTTTTAATGGAATCTTGGGTTCGGAGACAGGATTCAGACAGGTGGAGGAGGATTAGTCACAGGCCCAGAGAAATCAAAAGGTCACTAAAGGTCGGTGGCTCCACGGGGATGCCTGCTGCTCCGATGGTTGAAGAGCGGCGCTGACATCCCGTTACTAGGCGGAAGGCTATCTCTTTTTGATTGTCACTGTTGAGGGGTAAGAATTTTAAAGTTTTAGTTTAAAACTGCTAAATATTGATATGAACAATTTCAGCATTGCAGAAGCTGCGAAGACCAAAATAAACACTGCGCATAATCCCACATGCAGAGATGACCCTCGCTGGGACCTGGGGATCCATCTTCCCATCATCTCTGAGTTTGTATCACCTGATCTCACTACTCTATGCTGTAATGATTTTTTCTTACAATTACATTGTAAGCATATTTTATCTGTGAATACATCAATGTAAAAAAAAGACATGCATATTGTGTCATTAGGTTATATTAAAACTAATATTGGCATTCAAAATGCAAAATAACCTATCCAAACAGTTGCCTTTGTCAGTGCAATGCGACTGATGTCACAGGGCCTACAAAATGCCTGAGACTGTGAGGCCTTCAGAAGTTTTTAAATATCCGTATGTGAAAATATCGGAGCTTTGTCCTTTTGTGTGTGCAGTAGTTTCTTCGTTACTCTATTTTTTTCTATGCAAATTTGACATGAACTTTTCCGGGGATGATTTTGATAAACTCCATTGCCCTAGGTAATCATTTCTTTCATTTAGAATAGGTTATCAAAACTATTTAGATAGTCCTGCAATTTTGTGATTAAAAAGATCTGTATTTGAATGGTCATTTTCCCCTTTGCCATTTCTTTATTCTACCTCTCTCATTCTGCCTGTCTGTCTCTCTTTTCTTCCTCAAATTAAATAGTGATTTGATTTTAAAAAACAGAAATAACAGGTTTTCATATATATAGTCTTTTTCTTTATCCATTCTCTAATATTGTGCTTTATCCTTTGTCCTTTTGTTTCTTGTGCTTTCATTGAATACACTTTGTTGTTTTTTTTTTCTAGAATTTAACTTACTCATTCTTATTCTTTTATTTTTAATGAAAAAAGTACACATGGCTATAAATGCTCCTGTGTTCATTGTTTTGAATTCCATAAATCCCATTTTTCTCATTATGTTGGTGTTTGCTGTATTTCCCTTCAAGAATTTTTAAATAGAATTCATTTTTACTTTTCACTTGATTCTTTCCAATTGTTGTAATTTCATGGTTTATCTGTGTCTTGTATTACTTCTCGTGACATATTAAGGTTAT
>PVKM010024653.1:0-20395 GCA_004027735.1 Carollia perspicillata
TCTCCTCACTTTTATGTCCCAGAGAAGCTAATAATCCCCTCTTTCAGCCTTTAGGTCATATCAGTAGTATTTCACACTAATGGACACGTGCACACACACACACACACATACTCACCAGTTTGTGCTATGTTCAAGGTGAAGTTTGGCGAAACTTCTTGACACTTTCTCCTTACTGCCTTCCCACTTCCCTCATAGATTTTCCTCTGCCTTATCTGCCCAGAATCCCCAGTGCATATACTTATGAATGGAAAATTCACCTCAATCAGTGGTGAACAAAGGAGCTGCACATAGGTACAGAATTTGGCTCTCTGCTTGTGTGCCTCTGTGTGCCCCAATTTATACTGTTTCAGAGAACTGCCACCATATTTTACCTGGGCAGGTGGCATTTAAATCCTTTGAGTTTTCTGATTAAAAGGTGCTACATTGGTAAGAAGCATTATAATCACTGTTTTCCCCCCAGCCAAGCTAAGATGCTTTCTCATAGGTTAATTCCTCATAGTTCAAGGACTCCACCTTTCTTGCAAAGTGGAGTCCTTTGTTAGGGTTAGAATTTCCTATAAACCTGCTCAATAGTTTGTTTTTGTTTGGCTTTGAAATACTACACAAAGCAATCCCTGTAAAGGGCAATGCTGTCGTGAAGGCTGAGAAGGGTGCCTGAGACATAGGCTCAAAGTTGCTCTTTTCAGGCAGAGCCAGCTGAGTAATCGTATTTCAGTTGGCTGCTTTTCAACGTGCCTAATACAGGAGCTTTTCCTCTGGGAGCAGCGTTTGCCTCAGGGGATCAAGCGCTTTCTAGTGAGGGACAAACTTTGGGAAATCCCAGGGCCAGGGCAGTCTTGTCTATTCATGAAAATCTTGGGGAACAGAATGGGCCCCACGGACAGTACAACCCTAATCCTTGTCCCCCTCCAGCACCAATGGAAATCAGCACTTGGCCCTAGGACAGAGCCCAGAATAAGTGAGGAGACTAGAAGTAAGCAGGGAAACTGGGAAAGCAGGTGAGATTGCTAAGGCACCCGCTGGGCTCTGAGTCAAAAGCTGTCAATCGTCCTGGCTCATGCAGCTCCTGCTCTCTCATAGCCCTGCCCTTTGCTGGGGCTGGGCAGGGGATTGCTACATGTCAGTTTATCTGGGGAAATCCCAGATCCTCACTTTGGTCCTTTCCAGTAACTGACATGACAGATAGCCCTAGAGGGGGAGGAGAGAGCTTCGCTCCATAAATGGTCCCACCCCTGGACAAGGTAGCTTACTCTGACAGGTAGCAACGGGGGAGTGTGCACCTGCCACCAGTGGAGCTCAGCCAGACTGCGAGACAAGGCTGAGCAAGCAGTGGGAGTGAGTGAACAATGGACAAGTTGAAGTGTCCCAGTTTCTTCAAGTGCAGAGGGAAAGAGGTAGGGGTCTGGGGGCTGTGGAGACGTGGAGGGCCTGGGGAGGAAAATTTTAAGGGGAGGCAAGTCTCAGATTTTGCTTTCTGTGGCTACTACTTCTTCTCCACGTTTCTGTTCAACTGCCTTGCAGTGAGCCTGACGTGTCCTCATAGAGTAGAGGAAAAATAGAACAGCTCTTACTCTGGTAGCTGGAAGACAGGGCACCTCAGCCTCTGCCTTGAGTGTGCCGTGAAAACCCTGTTTTCCGCTCCTCTCTAGACTGTGTCCATATGCTGGAGGAAAATGAGAAAATACATTGTCCTTATGTGACCTGAGGAGCCCTCCATGCCCCAGAGCAGTTAACAGGTTGGGAGATAACCCATCTCCTCTAAAGTGGAGAGACAGCTGCTCCACCTGGTGGGACAGGAACAATTGTCTTTGAATATTATTGTGGCTTTCAGGAAAACGCTGATTTTACTCTCCAAGATAAGAAGCAAAGATAAACTTCCCTTAACACTAAATATTCAAAACTATCAGCCTACAGAAAGGGAGTCTATGAATTTCTCCCTCCTTTCCTCCTTCCCTCTTTTCTTTTTCCTTTTCTCTCCTTTTCTCTCCTTTTCTCTCCTTTTCTCTCCTTTTCTCTCCTCTCCTCTCCTCTCCTCTCCTCTCTTTTTTTTTTTTAGTGGAAACTATAGTTTCATACTCTCAAAAATCTTGTATAATCTCAAGTGTTGATTTTACCTAATTCATTGTAAAGATTTTGTATTTCAAAACTTATTTGTATACTTTCACTTGCCCTTCCTGCTGGGTGCCACGTGTAATATTTCCACCAAAATTTGGATAATCTAACCCAAAGAAGTCGTAAAAATATCTGCCTATAGAGCTTTTTCATTTCAAGAGGTAAATGTTGTAAAATAAAAGCAACCATTAGCAGAAGTCTCCCCAATCTTAATAGTGTTCCTCTTGGCTCTGGTTCTATGGCTTTCGGGTTCTCTCTGTGTCTGTGTGTGTTGCTCTGTCTCTCACTGTCACTCTGCATTTGTGAAATTATGTTTCTGTGAAATTTTTTATAGTAGAATCTCTAATAATAATAGTGTTGATGCTTTCCCTTTTCCAGAAAGTGACGGTTTCATCTGAGAATTTCCATGTTGGTGAAAATGATGAGAACCAGGACCGTGGCAACTGGTCCAAAAAATCGGATTATCTTCTATCTATGGTTGGATATGCAGTTGGATTGGGGAATGTGTGGAGATTCCCATACTTGACCTACAACAATGGCGGAGGTATTTTCTCCCACCCACTTCTTTCCCTTCCAGTTTTAACTAGGGTGCTGTATGGCCTCTGAGGGTATTTTATGAACTGAGGAATGGTATATGATGTTTTGGGTTAGTGGGAGGATGGGAAACAAAGCAATCTGCATTTATTATTAGACTGTAAGTTGCCAGCTCCAGTTTGGAAGGTGGCTTCACAAAATCCTCAGATAGAATCATGATAAAAATTGTATATTCAGCACTTCTGAATTTCTCATTCGAGATCCTATGTAATCTTCAACTGTGACTGGCTTTTCTTTATTTATAGGTTCTTGTGATAATCTCTTCAGACTTTATTGTTTTGCTCAATATACAGCTGAGTCTAAGCAAAAGACAGTGAATTCTAGGTCAAATAAGAAACTCAAGTAAATTGTTTGTGTAAATGGAGTATGGCAAAGCATTTTAGAAATTTAAGTGTGGACATAGTTGATTAAAAAGTAATTAAAGGTTTAGTATTTTAAGCTGCAATATTCAGTTACTTATATCCCTAATTGAATTGATTATATAGAAGATCCTTCTAAAATACAATAGAATGTAATTCAAGACTAAGTGTTTAATTTCTGCAAAATAATACTGTTTATACCCCAGAAATCATTAAGGAAGGCTCAATTAGAGTAAGAAGAAAAAAAATAACTCTGAGATGACACACAAAGGGATACAGAATGAACTGCATAATTCTCAAGTAATGTCGAAACAACTTTTCACTTACACCATATTTTATTTACTTGTAATTACAGGTTCTCTTAGAAGTACAGAGGTGACATGCCCTTTTATTTCATAATTGGGTACCAGTGAAACTGTGCCACTGTAATTATTTTCTTGGTACAATAGGATTTTGTGTGGTGATATTTCAATCTTATATTACCTGTTAATTGGTTGCATTAAAAGATTCACAATGGCCTTTAGAGACTTAAGAAAGAAGCTCTGTTTATTAAAAACTTTGTGTTGGTGGCAAATATTCCCCTATCTAGAACCTATGTCATTCAGTCATGATATGTTCCTGTGATAATCTGGTGTTATGTTTGAACTGGAAAATGGCTCAGAAATCATAATCTTTTTGGTGTCTATGTCTTAAGATCTACTGTAATGAAGAGAAGCATTCAAGCTCCTTTCCAGCCTCCCGTATTCAGGTTTAGAATAAAAAATTCCCTGTGACTTGACATCATATGTAGACCCAGTAGTTGCCATCAATTTCCAGGAACCATATTAAACTAGGTTTAATAGAGTATTTTTAAACAAAGCAAAAGCAAAATAGTAGTATTTATTGTATGCCATTATCTTTCACTGTTTCCTCTAATAATTAATATATTATGTGGGCTCTTAGTTTTTAAAGATCACATCATTTTGGTAATGGATGATCCAGGCTCTCTCAAATTGCTTCTTTTTCTTTTTGCCCAATCGTAGAAGATGAACATAAAATTCAAATTTGTCAAATGTTAATAGAACCAATTTTAAATATATGGTCAGTTGAAGTTAAAAATATGTTAAAATCTAGAATCATTTTTACGTGTAAATTCTTTTTAACAGTTTATGAAAGACAAATATCATGCTACCTTAAGGTCTAGGTCAGCAGTTTTATGAATTCATGACCACTGTATTGTATTAGCAATTTTCCAATATGGTTGTTATTAATAATGAAAAAATGTAGTGGGTAAAAAGTCACATATAACAGAGGAAAATAATTATTTTTCTTCCCCCCAAAAACCTATTTACAATGGGCTAGCAAGATGTTGATTACTATTGTATTTAAACAGGGATATTTTGTATTATGTGTTCCTCATATTTACCATTGACAGGATTTATACTTCTATTAGTCACAGTAATGATAGCATGTATGTTGCAACATCTATAAAAACATATTTGTCCCTATATGCAAATGACTATTAACTTGTATATAACAAGTAGTTATTGTCTCATTATTTATAGTAGAATATATTTTGAACCTTGGAAAAATGTTACTTCCAGATGTGATGTTACAGTATCATAACATGAAAAATTCATGAGAAAAAATGTAACATGGTAAATGAAATGTACATAATCCAAAAGCCCATTTTTATCCACTGATCCTCATATTTTCTTATTAAATTTTGTTCAGACTTCTAGAACACTTGATCAATATGTTTGTTTAGCATTATTTCCCTGCTTTTGCCCACAATGTGATAAAAGTTCTAATGAGCAATATTATGCTCCAAAAATGACCAGGAAAAACATAAAAGATTTTTTCTTAAAAAAAGGAGCCTGGATAATCTAAATGTAAGATAATTAGCCCTTATGAAATTGAAAGTTAACTCTAAATGCATCTCAAAATTTTAGGAATTTCTAACAAAAGCAATAAATTTCTTATTAAATTGAATGAAGACCCTTATAACTGGACAATAATGACTTCAACTGCAATGACTTCCACTCCGAACCACATTTAACATTTACACCCTATGTCTTAAAAATAGACTATTTTTAAAAGAGAAAGGAGGAAAACTAATTGTGAAGATATGCCATGTGCGTGCCATTTCACCAAGTGTTTTTCTCATAGGTTCTGTAATTAAACTCTTACCACACACTGATGAGTTGGTACACATTGTTCTTCCTATTTACGAAGAACGCAAAGTTCAGAGGTTAGGTAAATTGCCTCAGGCTGCATAACTAACTAGTAAATGGTGGAACCAGGATATAAACCTAGTTCTATCTGGATCCAAAATCTATGATCATTTGACTCCTCTGGATTGGTTTTTATGGGCTATTGTTTTTAATACTCACAACAACTTCATTATAAATACAGCCAGTCCTTGAATAATGTCATTTTGCTCGACATTGTTTTGTTATAATATTGATGAAATGCCATAGGAGCTTATCTCTTGTTTATATCAATTCATTTAATTAAAATTGGCAACATTGGTAAAATTGGTTTAATTATATGCCATTTTGCTTAAAGTCTCAGAACCTATAAAGGATGTCAAGTGAGGACTTATGGTACTAGCATCCCTATTTCATAGGTGAGGAATCCAAGTTTAGAGAATCAAGGACTTTCTCCCAGAAACTAATGAATTTGGGGCCTAAACCTGGTACTCTCTGACACCAGTATATAAGAATGCTTTCAAAATGTTATGCTGGTTGTCAAAATGCCATCAAGATTTTGGGATATAATAGTGCTTTGTTTCTTTTTTGCATTTTCTAGGTGCCTTCTTGATCCCTTATGCAATTATGCTAGCATTGGCTGGTTTACCTTTGTTCTTCCTAGAGTGTTCACTAGGACAATTTGCTAGCTTAGGTCCAGTTTCAGTATGGAAAATTCTTCCATTGTTCCAAGGTTGGTATTAAAACATTTTCTATATTGTACTGACTGGCCTATTCATGCATATAGTTGTCCTTACTATGTGGAATAAAACTGTGTAAAATTTCGACAGGTTTTTAAAAAAATATTTTATTTATCTATTCTACAGTCAGTTTCTTAGAGAGCAAAAAAAAAAAAAAGGTTTAGATAGGTTAAAGGCAAAGATGCATACATTTTTTCCTGCATACTTGGCAACATAGAATTTAAAAATCAAACGTTAACTTTTATTTCTGGTGGTCTCAGGCTGCAGATATGGAAGGGGTAAGGAAAATTATTAGAGAGGGTTGTAAGGGTGTCATTCCTTCACTATTTTCACCTTTCAATTCTCTTGGCACATGATTCTGTTTTGCAGTCACTTCATGGCTCTGACTTTTGCTACTTCAGGTGGTCTTTGCCTTCTTGCTTTTGCATATGTTTTATAATTTTTCTTCAGAAATATTGAAAGGCAGGTCACAATTTTTTCCCTTGGATGCTCCTAACAGAATAAGACACCAGTAAAATTTTTTACAAATGCCTTGACTGTTATTAAACACCAAACAGCCTTTTTATCTGAAAATCAGATATAATTTGGAATGTTCTAGCAACTGAAAACTATTTTTAAAAGTCTCAAGTATCATAAAAAATAAATTTATAGTGGTGTGGACAGTATATTGTGCTGGAATATTAAGGAAACTAACTTAAAAGCTAGTCTTAAGCATGTGAGTTACATTCAGTACACTCAACTGCATTTTGAAACTACTGAGTTAAAAAGAAAACTTTGGAAGTTGAAATTCAGAATTTTCTTTTCTTTAAATTTTTTTTAAAAAATATTTTATTTACTTAATTTCAGAGAGTGGGAGGGAGAGAGAAAGAGGGAGAGAGAGAAACATCAGTGTGTGATTGCCTCTCACGTATCCCTTACTGGAGACCTGACCCAAAACCCAGGCATATGTCCTGACCAGGAATTTAACTGGTGACCCTTTGGTTCACAGTCTGGAACTTAATCCAATGAGCCACACTAGCCAGGGCTGAATTTTCTTTACATGTACTGTAGAAATGGTGTACAGTATCATTCAGGACACTAATTCATAGGGTGTATCTTTTACTTGTCAAAATGTCGGTTTATGGATCAAGATATAAGTATTGATCAGTGAGTCAATAGGATATGTATGAGCTTTGAATAGTTTTCCTCTTTTTTTGTTTTTAAAGAATAGTACCTACTCTGACAAGAATTTACAGACTTCATAAGAAAGACTAATGGATATGCCCTTGATCTTAGTACCTTTTTCTAATCAACTAAAAACTATCTCAGAAAGCCAATCATCAAAATAATTTTAAATTTGAGAAGACAGTTACTTAGACAGTAGTATTGCCTCTCTACTGCTCAAAGAAAAAGTTGTTTGAAATAACCTTCTTATTTTAAAATAGATTTTATGGAAATTGTGATGCAGCTTTTTTATGAATTAGCGAAAGAAACTTCAGTTGTTGGTTTTTTATTTTAATTGTTCTGTTTTACAGGTGTGGGAATTACAATGGTCCTGATATCCATTTTTGTGACCATCTATTACAATGTCATAATTGCCTACAGTCTTTACTACCTGTTTGCTTCTTTTCGAAGTGAACTACCATGGAAAACTTGTTCTTATTGGGCAGATCAAAACTGTAGCAGATCACCAATAGGTAAAATTCAATTATTTATTTTTGAAACATTGTTAACACTGCTTTATTCTTTTATATTTTATAATAAGGTTTAAATGTTAAATCATTTTTTAACCAAGTTAAGGGCAGTTTTAAGTGAGCCATAGGTTAGTGATAAAAACAGAATAAAGGATGTATAACCTGAAAATTGATTAAAACAATGTTAATTTCTGAGGACAGGCAGTAAGGCTAAATGACTACTAGGAGTACTTCTTGCAGATCTAAGCCATGGGCAGGAGAGAAAAAAGACAATGGAAGATGATAAAGAGAGAAAAGCACTGTGTTTGATAGTCATAGTGTGTTTCAAGAGATAGTGAATATTGCCCATGTCATATGTTGCTAATCTTTGGGATAATGCAGCATTAATATTATAGACTATTACCACTGGGATTGTCTTTGTATATCAGAGGATAAAGTAATAAAGATTGAACAGTTAGGGATTTAAATGTGTCATTTTCTATATAGATTAGATAAGTCCACATACTGAAAGTCCCTTAGAGCACTAAATCCCAACTGAAATTATTGTTACTTTATAGCTGTTGTGACCATTAATATAATCACAGTTTAAAAGGCAAGATATTTTCATACTCCGAGGTTAGTAGTACAGATTTAAGATGCCGAATGTGCATGTCTTGTTCCATTTGTATAATTTTTACCCCACCTTCACCAAGTAACAATTTAGACAGTCTTTATATATTTTACTATTAAAACTTTTTTCCAGGAAAGTACTCTCCTAAAACTAAGTACATGTTTGTGTGTGCACTTTTTTTATAATTTTTAGTAACTCACTGCAATGTGAGTATATTACAGGCGATCATCCATGTGAATAAAAGCTGGGTAGATTCCAACAATTTGACCTGCATTAATGGAAGTGAAGTTTATCAGCCAGGGCAGCTTCCCAGTGAACAGTATTGGAAGTAAGTACCCTAGATGATCTACTTCTTAAATAGATATTACTATAAAGTTTTTTTATAAATAATGATAAACATTAATCACCTCTTTTCTTAACTCATATAAGTAGAAAAAAGGGAAGCAGAGCAAATTCTACTCCATTTGATTCAAATATTTACTGCTCCTGTGTGAATAGTAGTAACATGCAAAATTAGCTCATAGTCAACAAATTATCATCTATAAATTAGTTATGTAAATGGGCACAACAGTGCCAGTAATTATTCATTTAGCACTTATTAATGATAAGTTAGGCCATTGCTTTGAAGAAAAAGTATTCAAATTTTAGACTGTAATTAGCAAGTTCTAATGATAAACAGTTGGGTGATGAGAAATTTGCAGGTAAAATTGCTATTTAAGGCTGCAATTCATTATTATCCTTTTTTTGCTTATAATTGTCACTGTATGGTAGAAAAAATATTTTGAGTTATATTTACTTTTATTAATTTGAAATGTTTTATTTTAATTTTCCTTACTGTGTACCTACCCTTTACCCTGACCTAATTTCTTGACTATTGCTGTAATGAGTTCTTTCTCATCTACTTGTTAATGGTCCTTTGTGACCCTTTGAAAATTTGCATCTTGAATGTTCCTAAACATCAAGCTATGAATTAAAATCCCAGGTCCACACAAGTCCTAGTGGAAATCATAGAATTTTAAAGAACACCTTTGAAGAAACTAGGGGGGGGGTGGAAAGGGGAGGGAGGGGGGAGCACTGAGGGGTGGTATGGGATGGGAGTAAAAGACAGAAAACTGTACTGAAAAACAAAAAAAAAAAAGAACACCTTTGAAAGAGTTATGAATAGCAGGGTCAATTAGGTTTGGTGATAAATACAAGTACAATGAAGAAAATATTTGATGTAATTTGAAAATTTTTATTATTTTTTTATTGTTATTCCAGTACAGTTGTCTCCATTTTCACCCCACCACACCCTCCTGCCCCACCCACCCCTACCTCCCATCCTCAAACCTAGTCCCTTTGGCTTTGTCCATGTGTCCTTTATACATGTTCCTTGAAAGCCCTCCCTCTATTACACCTTATTATCCTTCTCCCCCTTTTCTCTGGTTACTGTCAGATTGCTCTTCATTTCAATGTAATTTTAAATGATGTCTTTGTTATTTTAATTCAGAAAAATAAAATAAATAAAATGAAATAATCTAATGCAAGGTTATTTTTTACATAATGGAGCTTTGAAATATTACAGAAAAATTATAGGTAAATGAATCAGTAGATCTTTTATTCTAGAGCTTGCAACTACAAATCGACTGCATTTAAGCATAAAGTCAGTCTGGCTTTTCACTGAACTATTTTTGCCCCTCCATACAACAGTATCAATAAGAGGCTGACACAACGTCGATGTATTATTAAGATAAAATACTCACGAGGCTTCCCCCGGATTAAATGTGACAAAATTCAGTGTATTAAGATAAGTGATTCTGTGTTCATAAAAGGGCTTATGTGTTTCCAGCAAAGTGGCACTCCGACGCTCAAGTGGACTGGATGAGACTGGAGAAGTTGTGTGGTATTTAGCACTTTGTCTTCTTCTGGCATGGGTCATAGTTGGTGCAGCACTATTTAAAGGAATCAAGTCTTCTGGCAAGGTAATTTAGGAAACACATTAGATAGTGATGGAGCTGGTTTCCAATATCATTATAGTTCAATTATGAGCGTTATCAAATGCATGTTTTTTCTATGTTGGGAACATTGAAATCTGTGAAAAGCTTTCTAAGTAGGCAGTCTAGATCTAAGAAATACACAAGATCACTGCTATCATTGAAAATAAAGCAAAACAAGCACAAATCAGTATTAGAGTTGTAAAATTATTTAGTCAAAACTTGGACCCTTCTAGTTGGTACACTATTCTGTGGTTTGCAAGTATATTTTTGAATTACCTTTCCTACTATTTAAACAAGCATCTTATATACTGTAATGTTTGATTTTGAAAGTACATATCCTTGTTCTATAGGGTAATTATGTCAGGATTCCCCTAGTTAGGAGGAAAAAACAACAACTATGTGATCATTTTCTTAAAGTTTGCTAAAAATGACTGAGAAATCTCTCTCTCAGCAGAGTCCTCTTATGGAAAATATAGTTTCCTCCTTCATTGTTTTACTTTTTAAATTTTCAAAAAGCATCATGATAATTTCAGAGAACAACATGAAATTTTTTCTGTGAGCACTTGTACAGTACCCATAAGAGTGAATGTTTACATGTTTATATCTACTAGAGTAAAATTTCCTTTAAAATGGAGCACAGGAATAACTGTGGATACTATCTTTGATCCTTAGTACAATATCTAGCACATTCTGTTAATGTTCAGCTGTGATGGGACATGCTGTTAGATCTCAAAAATATTGTGAACATCACAAATCAGCGGAAACTTTCCAAAATAATGTTTCGATTGCACATTTTTGAAAGCCTTGGTTGCTTTTTTTATGTTAATATTGAAAGAATCCATTAAAAGTCATTAACCCAATGCATTAATTTTTATTGGCCTCTGGATGACTTGTTTAAAATTTCTCCTTGGGCATATTATCAAACATAGGACATCTATGGATCAAAGAAATCATCCACATTAATGAAAAGCCAGCCTCAAAGGCAATCTGCTCATTTGGAATCATGTTTTATCTAGGACACAAGCAGTGTACTTGTATGTGTGCTGCCAAACTGTATTAATGATAGCTTCAAGGATGACAATAACAAGTGTCTACTGTTCACTTTAGTCAGCTTTCATGGGATTTGGACATCTCCTGGGAGATTATTTTCCTTCTCCTTGGGGACTGAGTATATTACTAACCATTTCAGGCTTTAAAATCATTTTCCTTCCCAACTCAATGCAATAATTTACAGAGACGTGATACTCAGTCCCCTCAGGCATTTATAAGGATATATTTTACAAAACACTCCATCTGGATTCCAAGTTATCACTGCTTGTATATTGTGTGTTTACAACATGAACCTGGGAAATGCTGTTTCATACATCAGAATGTTTGCAAAATAGATCATTTGAGGGTGGTGAGAATAACAGGAGGAAATTATGCCAACTTAGGTATTGGTGTCATCAGATTTATTAATAACCAAATGAAATTTTGATACTTTATTTTGTTAATATCAACTGGCTAATGACTTTATTTCTACACAGTTACATACTATTATTTTTTAAATGAAATTAACTTTTGATGGCTTTTCTTGATAGGTGGTATATTTTACAGCTCTTTTCCCCTATCTTGTCCTACTCATCCTGTTAATACGAGGTGCAACTCTGGAGGGTGCGTCGAAAGGCATTTCATACTATATTGGAGCACAGTCAAACTTTACAAAACTTATGGAAGCTGAGGTAAGGCAATTTAAATTTCAAATTATCCAGAAGATAAACCTTAAAAGCAAATGCTGAAAATCTTTGGTAACATAACAGTGTCATAATGTAGTAGCTTGCAAAAGAATATACAGTTAAATTTATTAGTGTTCCTGTCCACTAGGATGTTTGACTTAGCTATTTTACATGACACTAATGATTTCTTACTGGAAGTGAGATAATCATTTTTAGCATTAGGTTTCTAAAAGTCCTTTTATTCATATAACTGATTCTATTTGATCACAAAGATTTGGGATTTATTGTTTTTTTCATTTTTTAAATTGCATTGTTGTTCAGATACAGTTGTCTGCCTCCCCCCCACCATTCTCTGCCACTCAATTTGGGATTTATTAATCTGACAAAGGGTATTTCATGCATGAATACCTATAAACTGATGACTAGGATCATGTGTTTTATTGGACAAACTCATAGTAGATTTAAAAATTACAGTTGAAAGTTTAATAGATGATATGTATTTTAATTCTCTTCAAAAGTTAATATCCCAAAGGTAAGATCAAATTTTGACAAATGAATTATGAAGTGAAACACAAACTTGAAATGGATGAAGTATTCCATAAACGCAATTGTCACTGGTTCCAGAAACATAAACATGTATCATGGATATAAATTAGGTAACCCTATTTTAACTTTCCTCCATCTCCAGATAATGGCTATCTGAATCACAGGTACATAAAAACTCTTACAATTTTTAGTGTAAGGAACATTAAAAGTAAGTGTAGTCCATGTACTATGCTTGTCTTGATAACAACCTAAAAGTGCACTCATTTTTTTATTAGTCGTATCTGGTAATGTTATCCAAAAAAGATATTTTTATTTGCTATTGCATTCTTTGTGGAACTCATGCTTATTTCCAGAAATTGCTATTTTCTAAACATGGGCATACCTCATTTTATGGTACTTTGCGTTATTGTAGTTCTCAGATAATGTGATTTTTACAAATTGAAGTTTGTGGCAATTCTGTGTTGAACAAGTCTATTGGCACCATTTTTTGAACTGCATTTTCTCTCTTCATGTCTCTGTCGCATTTTGGTAATTCTTGCATTATGTCAAACTTTTAAATTATTAATATTTGTTATGGTGACCTGTGATCAGTAATTTTTGATGTTACTATTGTAAACATTGAGGTACCACAAATCACACCCACATAGGACACTGAACTTAATCTATAAATGTGTGTGTTCTGAATGCTCCACACATTGTCCATTTTCCCATCTCTCTTCCTCTTCTTGGGGCCTCCTTATTCTCTGAGACATAACAGTATTGAAATTAGGTTGATAAACAACTCCGCAATGGCCTCTAAGTGTTCAAGCAAAAGGAAGAAAGGCACGTCTTTCACATTAAATCAAAAGCTAGAAATGATTAAGCTTACTGAGGAAGGCATGTTGAAAACTGAGATAGGGGAGACTTCCAGTCAAGACGGTGGCATAGGTAAACATGGCTCACCTCCTTGCACAGCCACATCAGAATTACAACTAAACTATTGTAACAATCATAGCCTGCATGTTTTTTTTCCATATGAACAACTGTAACCCTGCTTTTCCCATCCTTGTTTGTTATCATAGATACAACATTTATCTAAGAAGGGGAACCTTCATTTTCTTTAAACACCATAACTTTGAGCACAGTTGGAAAGTTCCTTTCATATTCTTTAAGTGGCTTTTATAAGACTCAAATCCCCTGGGCTTTATAGTTCCTTGAAACTATCCTAAAAATTTATGTGAATATTTTATATTGGTCTGTGTTTCTGTGTCTCTATTATCTTTAAAGCTCCTTGTGAAACATAACATTTAATCCTCCCAGCTCTCCACTGCAACACAAACACTACTTCCACTACTTCTTTGGGTTTGTTGGCAATTAGAATTTTTTCTTAGATTAAAAAAAAATTCCTCTCTGTCCACATACTAGGCATGGGATGTATATTTTCCTTATTTTTGTATATTTGAACTCTATTGAGATCTATAGCAGAGTAGAGAGCCATACAAATTTATAGCTAAAAGGACCTGCAGCGATTACTTTACTAGTTCACTCATTTTACAGTGGTAACGTTGCAACCCAGAAAGATTCAGATTTAGTTAAGTTTACACAACCAATTTCTGCATTTTGAACTAAGATTTCCTAACCCCTACAGTAATTATTTTGTATATAGCTATGAGATTGGTAGACATGGACATTATAACTATATTTAGGATTTTGCTTCACTTTTCTTTGCAACATAGGGGAACATTATGGTATTCAGTAGCGTTTTTAGACAACTCACATCTGCCACACTACTTCCAGCTCCTCTAATTCACATATGCATACATAATACAACAAGTGAAAGAAGCTTAACAACAAGATAAGTGTGTTATTTATCTTTTAACATGTACAACCACCTAATAAATAAGAGAACATTTTATTTCTAACATGATTTTGTTATATATAAGTAAAATAGTCATGATCCATCTATCTATCTATCTATCTATCTATCTATCTATCTATCTATCTATCATCTATCTATCTATCATCTATTCATTTGCTTCCTACTGGCTTCTCACCATTGTAAAACAATTACAGTGTAACAACAATCTAATATCAAGCTATATTTTGAAGGTCTAGTAATATTGATTTTACTGTATAAAAACTTAATTTCTATCGTAATTTAAAATAGATTATATACCTTTCAGGGGAGAAATTATTGTTTTTAAGTTCCATAAGTGAGTATCAATTCATGTTTATGTCCTGTAATAACAATAATAGCTACCATTGGGCATCCTACTAATTGCTTTACATGTTTCTCACATCATTTTAGCGCACATAATAATTATTATTGTTACCACTTCCATTTTATAGATAAAAATAGGTTTAAACGTGTTAAGTAAGTTGTAGTCAAAGAGAGTGAGTGGTATTGGATGTAAACTTCATTCTTTTTGACTACAGAGCTAAAACTCTTAGTCACATCATATAGCCTGCTTCCACTGACCAGTCCTGTTTTCAGATAAACTAAAAAAAAGACTTTCTGACCAAATATATGCCTGCTCTATTATTTGAAGTCTGCACAAATAGATTTTTTTATTTGGGGTGATGTTATATCCACAGAATTTCACTGTTAAGTGGATTTACCTAGATTAGTTTCTAAGATTAATTATTGTCCTTTAGAAAAGGTATAACAGGGGTAAATTGTGAAACAGGAAATAATTGAGGGGTGGGGTAGGTTGAGATGAAGAGAAGGGGGCTGCTTAAAGTGATGAGGCCAGTTTCATGAGGCTCTAATCAAAACATGGAATGAGGGAATTGGATGGTCTACGGGATGCCTAAAAGTATCATCATTGTTCAAAAATTGCCCAGTACTATTCTTGTTAGAATTATGCTTCTGTTGTCCCCAAATTGATAAGTAGAGTCAATAGAATTCCAATCAAATTCCCAGCATATTTTGTTGTGAAACTTGAAAACTGATTCTAAAATTTATGTGAAAAAGAAAAATACAAAAAAAAGTGTTTCTGAAGAAGTGAAGATTTGTCCTACCAGATATGAAAAAATATTATAATGCTATAGGTATCAAAATAATGTGGTGTTAGCATTGGTATAGACATATAGACCAGTGGAAAAGAATAGTAATCCCAGAAATACTCATGAACATATGGAACTTGATATGTGGCAGAGGTGGCAATGCAGATCAATGAGAATAGGATGAACTATTTAATTGATCTAATTGATATCTAACTGACATAATTGATGATATCAATTATCTTTGGACAATTGATATTCTATTTGAAGAAAAATTCATTGAGATTTCCAATTTAATACACATGATATCAATTTCAGGTGAATCAAAACTTAATATAAGCAAAACTTTAAGTCTTTTAGAAGAAAATATAGCATGCTATCTTTATGACCTTGGGTTAAGGATTATTTTTTAAGGATTATTTTTCTAAGAGAAATGAAGGACAACACAATACAAGCATAGATGGAAACCTTTAGCTAAATTACAACAACAAAATCTTTGTTTCATACAAGGACACAATGACGAGAGATGAAAAAAAGTAAGCCATAGATTGGGAGGAAAAATTAACAAATGTAGTAGACAAAGGATTAGAATCCAAATTACATAAAGTATTCCTAAAGATTCAGTAAGGCAAATAACGCAAACAAAAATGGCAAAAGGCATGAACAGGAATTTCACAGACAAAAACAACTGGGCAGTATAACACATTAAGGCATGCTAACCCTAAAAATTCATTAGAATAATCAATTCTCACTTTGCAGCCACTAGTATAGACCATATTAAAAGTTTTGACCAGCTCTGGCTGGTGTAGCTCAGTGGATTGAGTGTGGGCTGTGAACCAAAGGGTTGCCAGTTCTACTCCCAGTCAGGCACATGCCTGGGTTGCAGGCCAGGTCCCCAGTAGGGGCCATGTGAGAGGCAACCACACATTGATGTTTCTCTCTCTCTTCCTCTCTCTCTAAAAATAAATAAATAAAATCTTTTTAAAAATTCTGACCAAAGTTTGCAAGGATGTGGAGGAATGGGAACTCTCATACCTAGCTGGTAGAAGTGCAAGGTTGTACAACAATTTTGAAGGATAAGTTGGCAATATTTAGTAAAAGAGAAGATTCATACATTCTATGACATCACAGTTCCACAACCAGATATGAGGAGAGAGACAAGAATATTCACAGCTACCTTGTTTCTAATAGCAAAACACTTAACTACCTAAATGTCCATCAATAGGATAAAGGATGAAGTATGATATACACAGTGGGGCAATACAGCAGTCAAACAAATGTTCAAAACTACATATATTTAACTGAACCATATGAATTTACGTATATTCTTTCATTTTTGACTTACAAAATTGAAATGTCTTATGGTTCAGATTGATAAGGGATAAATTTCATACAATACTGACTGGAAAAGGAAGTTGTATACATTTACACGTATTAAAATTTTTTTCTGTAAACTCCAAAAATGCAAAGCTAAATGTCATAGTGTTTATGTTTACATATATATGTAGTAAAATACAAAGAAAAACAAGACAAATAAAACAAAAACAAGACAAATAAAACAAAATAAAACAAAAATCAGGATAGCAGTTACCACTGGAGGGTGGAAGGGTGATATGATTAAGAAGGACCATGCAAGGGCTTTAAAAGACTATAACATTTTATTTCTTTGGTTTAGTAGTGGGTACTTGCGTGTTTATTTCATTATATTTATTTATTTGTATATATAAAATATTTTATGCAAATGATAATTAAGTGTGCGTGGTTTTAAATATTTAATTATTTTCTCATAGGTTTGGAAAGATGCTGCCACTCAGATATTTTACTCCCTTTCAGTGGCTTGGGGTGGCTTAGTTGCTCTTTCATCTTACAATAAGTTCAATAACAACTGCTACTCAGATGCCATCGTGGTTTGTTTAACAAACTGCCTCACAAGTGTGTTTGCTGGATTTGCTATTTTTTCTATATTGGGACACATGGCTCACATATCTGGACAGGAAGTTTCTCAAGTTGTAAAATCAGGTATGGAATTTATTACTATTATTAACTTTGTTTTTTAATCGTTATTGTATTTTTTCCATTACCATTTAGTCCCCTTATACCCCACTCTGCCCAGCATCACCACACTGTTGTCCATGTCTATAAGTCCTTTTCCCTTTTGCTCAATCCCTCCACCCCTTAACTACCCACCTCCCACAGCTGTCATCCTATTCTCTATGAGTATGACTGTACTTGCTAGTTCAGTTTTTCCATACAATTCAACCTGAGTGAAATCATATGGCTCTTGACTTTCTCTGACTGGCTTATTTCACTTAGCATAATGTTTACCAGGTTCATCCACACTGTTGCAAAGAGTAACATTTTCTTTTTTATGGCTGAAGTATTCCATTGTGTAAATGTCCCATAGTTGTGCTATCCACTCATCTACTGATGGACACATGGGCAGCTTCCATATCTTGGTGATTGTAAATAATACTGCAATGAACATAATGGTTTTTATGGTCTTTCAAATTAGCGTTTTGGTTCCTTCAGATATATTCCCAGTAGTGGGATTGCTAGGTCAAAGGACAGATCCATTTTTAATTTTTTGAGGTAGCTACATACTGTTTTCCATGGTGGTTGTACCAGTTTGCATTCCCACCAACAGGGCAAAAAGGTTCCCTTGTGTATATATGTATAAGTACATGTATATATGTATGCATATGTGTGTATGTGTGTGTGTGTGTGTGTGTGGTCCTCCATGTGCGATTACAATATTGGTCTGAATCTTTAAAACACATTAGCATCATATAGATAGAAACCCAAGTGACTTTTTATATCTGGCTGTGTCCAGCTGGAACGTAGTCTGATTAATGAACTTCCTAACCTTAAAGACATTAGCTAGGGTCACTTAATTATCTGTCTACAGAGTATCAGGAAAATAATTCTAGGGAACTTTTAAGTGAGACTTTCTTACTAAATTTTTATTTATGGTTAGTGTCATTCGATGGAGAGACTGACGAATGAGAATAGAATGTTAGAACTAGAAGGGACCTTGGAGGTCATCTCTTCATTTACAGGGTAGAGGGGTGGTGGGAACAGATGCACAGAAATGTTAAGTCTTGCAGAAAATCGAATAATTAGGAAGTGAAAGCACCTAGACTAGAAGCGAATTCTCCTGAGTCCTAAGTTGGTCATCTTGGAGGATGGAGAATTGAAATACTTAAAAGTAAGTGTCACATAGTATAATTGAAAGTTTTAAAAACATCTCTAAAGACAACATACATCAAACAGAAAAAAAGTTTTAATTATGATTTTGGGCACACATTTGAAGAGATGGTTGGACACTAACAAGTTCCATAAACATATCTTTTTTGATAGGTAATTCTTTTAGAATTTCTAAGGTGCATAAGGTGCCCAAATTTAGGTTCCCAGAGTTTAAGATAGCTGTTATGCTTCATCGAACTTAAAAAATAAAGTCAGTTAAACAAAATCAATGACATAGTTCAGATTTCCTATGTGACAAATGTACCATTTATAAAGTTAATCTCACTAGCTTAACTAATGTCACGTGTTCACACTATCGCATTGCACAACAACCACACCAAACGTTTTTTACAGTGAAAGTGAAACGGCTGGTAAAGAATATATACCATGAATTGGGTTCCCAAATTCAAATGAAACTCTTCTAGTATGTAACTTTGAAAATATCCAATTATGTCACTTTTCTTGGAAACCAATTTAAATTAAAATGCTATGCACTTTTCTCAGGTTTTGATTTGGCATTCATCGCTTATCCAGAAGCTCTGGCCCAACTCCCTGGTGGGCCATTTTGGTCCATATTATTTTTCTTCATGCTGTTGACTTTGGGTCTCGACTCTCAGTTTGCTTCCATTGGTAAGTGATGCTTCCAGTGTTAACCCATCCCTCTTACATTGCATTCATGTTTCTCCTACTTAAAAATATCCTTTTCTTAAACTTTGTTGCCCCTCCTAGGTTTTACTCTAAGAATAATCTTTCTAAACTTCTTTTTAGCCCTGGCTGGTGTGGCTAAGTGGATGGAGCCCTGGCCTGTGAACCAAAAGGTCGCCGGTTCCATTCCCAGTCAGGGCACATGCCTGGGTTGCAGGCCAGGCCCCCAGTTGGGTTACCGCACATTGATGTTCCTGTCCCTCTCTCCTTCCTTTCCCTTCTTTCTAAAATTAAATAAATAAAATCGTTTAAAATATTAAAAAATTCTTCTTAATAAATTTAAAAACACAAAGTAGTCATGAACCAGACACCCAAAAGGAGCAGACAGTAATCTTTTACTGTGTTTGCTTCCGACATTTTTTAGAAAAATAAACTGTTACAGATGAGTTTGAAGTATCCCATGGTTCTTTCCCTAATACCATTCGCATTTCTCCCTTCCAAGAAACAAACATCACCATGAATGATGTTATTCAGTCCATGTTGTATACACGATATAATGTACCCATAAATACCACGAATGTTACATGCTCCCATAAATGTGCAATTTCACTTCATACATACCATTCTGACCGTTGTTTTTATGCATTATCAACACATGTATGACTACGTGTTCATACATAGACATAGATAGAGGTGTAGCTAATTCACGATCTGTTGCCGTGACAATGGGGCATTTGGATAATTTCCAGCTTTGGGCACTTGCACGCGCTGCTGCACTGACTATTCTTTACACGACTCTGTGTACACATAAGAATCGTCCTTAGGGTACACACTTCGCAATTCTGAAACTGTTTTTATTCTACCATCCTCTTACAGAAAACACTTTATTTATCATTATTTCAACATTTTTCCGTCCTCACCTGAGGACATTTTTTCATTGCTTTTAGAGAGAGAGAAAGGGAAGGGGAGACAGAGAGACAGAGAGATAGAGATTGATGTGAGAGACTTTGA
>PVKM010024654.1:0-20404 GCA_004027735.1 Carollia perspicillata
TATATGTGAAGTACTACATATTTATTTATTGGTTTTATTTTTTGTCTATGCCACATCAATATTATCTTGAAAGCAGTGATTTCATTTTTCACTTTACTCATATTTTCCACTCTTAGAACAGTGGCTGAAACATTTTAAGCCCTCAGTAAATATCTTATTAATAAGTGAATGGCCAGGTTATTGGGAATATTGTCTTCATGAATATTAAAATAATTCAGAATTGTGTAACAACAGCATAGGGAAGAATGGCAGTGGACCAGAGGCTGCAATCTTTAAAGGATGGGGCAAGTTGAGCCAATGCACCAGGAGGAATAGAGCACAGTATTCTGATGGCATCAGCTTCAGAGCCAGAGGATTTCGGAGAGAAGAGAAAGACAGCAACCTGTAACGAACTTGACCATGAGGAGCGAGGAGGACATCCACAGCACCTCTGCGGCTGTGGGGATCAGGGGTGTGGGGGAAAATGCTCTGATGAGAGAAACGGCTTTGGGAGAGAGCCAAATTTCAGTTCGAGTTTGTAGGGGAAGGAAATAGTAAGAGGAAAAGAATATAGGCAAATACTTAGATCTAGAGAAGAAAACATTTGAGAAGTCATGGCCCACTCATCTTGATCCTCACTCTGAGAAAAGGCAAGCCCTAAACTAATTACGAATCTAAGCCTAGACAGCCACTGTGCTTTGCTAGCCAAAAGATTTCACAGGCCCCGAGACTAAGATTTTTATCTTTGCCTGTTTATTCACAGTGTGCTTAGACATTTACTATGGCATCCCTTTAACTAGCATATGAGAGGAGTATATTTAGAATAGCTTAAAAGAATTTATTTTGGTTTTTCAATTTTCTTAAAGAGAATAATTTTAATAATTCTGCTGCATGTATATGTAGATGTTACATATAATTTATAGGCAATAGGTTTAATTAAGTAAGATTATCTAAGCATTAATGATAAGATTTTCTCTTCTTTCCTTTGGTTGGCTTGCAAAGTTATACAGTGTTACCTTCCTTGCCTCCAATTTTGCAAACAACACTGTTCATCTGACAGAATTAGTGAATGTCTTTCCAGATGCAGATTTGATTAATAGAAGCTTACTAACTGTGGCTAATTACTGATAATGATAGTATCACAAGGCAACTTCCTCACCAAAGTCACCTTGGTCTTTTTTGGTTGCTAGAATGGAAAGAACCTCCACATGTACCCCTCCCCCAATCAAAATGAAAACAATAACACTTAAACTTTGGTATGGTTGGTAAGTAATGTAGGTGCTATGATACTAGCCTTTCAGTGTAAGACAAATGTCATTTAGAGATGTGTGACAACTTTGCCTTCCAGGTCCAGGTCTCCCAATGTGGATGGGTAAATTTTGCAGAAATAGTACCTGAATATTCAGAGTGATGGCTAGTGAGCTATCCCTTTTGGTCCCCTTGGAGTTTAGATTTCCATTTTAATAGTTTTTATCACCCAAGCCCTGGCTGGTGTAGCTCAGTGGATTGAGCGCAGGCCTGCGAACCAAAGGATCGGGGTTCGATTCCCAGTCAGGGCACATGCCTGAGTTGCAGGCCAGTTCCCAGCAGGAGATGCAAGAGAGGCAACCATATGTTGATATTTCTCCCCCTCTCTCCTTCCCTTCCCCTCTAAATATAAATAAATAAAATCTTTTAAAAAATAGTTTCTCTCACCCAGACAGAAAGGAACAGGGTCAGTGTGATGTGAATAGAAGGAAATGTGTCTTTCCCTTTCCAACTCACTTCCTACGGAGGCAAGGTCCCTTAGTGATACTGACTTGTCCTGAGGATTCCTCTTTCCCAAGCTCATGCAGTGGGCCACAGGCTGCTTCTCAGTAAAGTGGCATAAAAGAGAAATTCCCTAAAGATGTGAAATGGACAATCAGCAATCAATTGAATAACTACCTGGAGATCTCCTTTTATTAATATTCTAGCAGAACAAATAGCAAAACATATAGACTGAGACAAGAAAATTTCAAAGAAGGAGTTAAAAATCCCACATTGCCTCTTATACTGACTTTTTGGGTAACAGACTGCTTCTCTAATGCAGCAGAAATTACCATATACATGTAAGAGTCCAATCATTGCTCAAACTGTATTTTGATCAAGTGGGAAAAAAAGAAAGCCTTAAAAATGGTCAGCCATTTCTTACTTGTCCATTTTGGTCATTTTCCTTGCTCTAAGACATGCTCTGTGTCACAGGAATGTAAGAACTGAAGATAGGGGTTTGGCTGACACTGGCGTGGAAAGGACATGTCTGCAGAGCCCCTAAAGGAAGGAGATGATGGAAATTCTGGGCACTTGGCAACAAATAGAGCTGATCTTAGAAATAAAGAAATAAGGCCAAAAAATGAAAAACCTCCTAGACCCCATAACCGTGATCATCTTGTGATGCTATCTTTTCTTTTTAAAGGATATTTAATGATATTGCTAAAAAGCAAAAGACGATCACTCCAATATTTTAATATGCAAGTATTTAATTCAGACATATTCCATGCTATCTGTTGCTATTCATACAGTTCATAAAACCTGTTTAGTTTTTCTTGCAAAAATGATCTTGTACCTTGTATGCTTGGGTGTGAGGCAGTATAAAGGAAGTTCTAGAAGGGCAGGGAAAAGAAAGAATGTTTTTGGTGTATCAAGGTCAAAAGCAGTAAGGGTAACTCTGATGAACTGGACAAAGAGGGAACAAGCTCGATGTGGCCCATCCTTCATACTTCATTCTTGTAAAATCTGATGCTGGTTTGCAGTTATATAACATTGTTAATTGAGCTCTTGCAAAATTCAAAGCATTATAGTATGAAGTTAAATATTTATGTTGCAGAATGTAATCCATATAATGTATACTTTTATCAGTCTGGAATTACTACAATATCAAGCACAACTTTTTATACATATGTGAATATGGAATGACTTCCCTTTAAGCGTAACTGTCAGAATTAGATAATTGGTATGCTTGCCCTTCTGTAGTCGGAGGTAGGGAGAATTCCCAGAGGGCTTGTTCATGGGAGCACTTTCTCTAGGGTTTTCTTGCCTTATTGACCTGTAACTATGCTGATTCCTCTGTTCCCGACAGCTCCTCATAGATTTCCACTTCGGAGGACATTTCTTCACTTGTAGTCCTTGCCGGAATTCCCAGGATGGTCTTAGGGAGAGGACACTATTCCCTTGGCTATTCTTTCCAAAATATGGTAGAGACACCTCTTAATTCTCTAATGCACAAAAGAGACCAGGTTGTAACTTTAAATAAGACTCAAGGATGATGGACATGAAGTATAATACAGAGAAACTTTCATTATGTGTTCAAAGTAGCCACATTTGGAACAGCTTTCTCTGCAGGGGAAGACCCGTAAAGGTGTAGATGTCCTTACAAAAACAATGGTTACAATCTCACAATAAACTTTTGAGAATTTGGATTACTTATTTTAACTAATCACCGTGAATGAAACACCAACAATCCACTCCCAGTTGCACTGAATGGGGCCTTGTCTGGTTTCTCTCCAGAATCTGTGTGACCGATCTTTAGGTTTTTACGAAGAAAAAAATTCTTTAAAACAGAGGCTATAAACTGTTCATATCAAATCTGCAGACATATTCTGTTTAGCTCATATAGTGTTTTATGAAAGTTTCAATTACCTGTCAACATTTAAACAGAGATTTTGTGTAAGTATCTAGAACATTAGCTTCTTTGGACAAATTAAAATATACGATGACCTTAAAGTCATATTCCTGCATGGTCATAATCTTACGAGGCAGAGTAGAAATTTCCCCTTGAATGTGATCATGAACTCTTGGGTTACTCCAGGCCCCACCTAGCACACTCTACTAATTTGCTTCATCAGCCTACTGTCTGTAGGCATTTGAGATTCAATTCCTGCTCCAAAATCTGCAATGATGTAAATATATTAAAATATATCTCATTTATACTGCTAAAGAGAACACGACACTTCTTGATTTAGGATGGTGCATTTTGATTACTCCAAAATAACTACTTATAGATCTTCTCCAACAAATATACACAAATATTTAAATTCACATTGACCAATTTGCACTCAAGTTATTGTCTCCAAAAGTGTAATTTGCTCCCAGGTTAAATTCTAGTCTTCATCCTCAAAGTTTACATCTGTTTGTAAATTTTAAATATTACTTTTTTCAATGTTAACAAATCTCAAGCTTCAGTCTTCAGTCAAGAAACAATGTAACCCATTTGAAGACTATATACATATGTACTTACGAAATGATGGGAAAGACAGGCCAGCGTGTGCCCTGTGGTCACTGATTAGGACTAGTGGATATAAAGCAAACCACAGAATAAACTGAACTGTGCTAGAGAAAAGGGCTGGATCTTTAAACATAGGAAACTTTGAAGGCAGTGTGAGGAGAATCAGTTTACTTCAGTATCAGCCTCAAGAAAAGATGTGCTATGTGTACTGAAATGATGGGTCTGCATCAGATTTGTAGACACAAGTACCAATATCCCCTCGCTCTTCTGGTTCTTCTGAGACAGAATTTATTTAGGATGTAAATACAAATTCAAAATGTTCATTCTTAGTGAGTGATTAATTCATTCACTCAGTTTCTTATTGCTTCATGGATTCAACAAATATCTCTTAAGCCCCTAACCTGAGTTAAGTGTTAAGCCTACAAAGTTAATCTCCCCTCCAAGACTCACTTATCCACTTGGAAGATCTCTCTTACTCAAGCCATAATAATTCAGTGCAGCAATTGTTCAAAGCTAGTAGAGGAGGAAGCTGTACAGAGACAACATGCACTAGAGGGGAACCTAAACCGGGATGGTTGGTCACATGGGACATTTCAATGAAGACTCTGAGGTTTCCAGGCAGATAACAATTTTGGGGATTGAGGGTGGTGAGGAGAGGGTTTCCAAGAAGAAGAAAATGGCAAAGTAAGGGGACCTAACAGACCATGGCTTACTCTAAAAATTACACTTAATTTTGCAGTTTAATGTCCTAGGAAAGTATGGAAAATGAGGTTGACGAATTAGACAAGAGGATTCTAAAATGTTCAATAAAACTTAACATAATCAGACTTAGGGAAGACTGCGTAAATATTATTCAATTCCATGCAGCTTTCTTTCTTTAACTAATTTGAATTGCCTGTGAACAAAACATTTCCCAAAAAAGCTTCTGCTAGGCAGGCCTACTTCAATTTACAGGTAACATCTATTAATTATGAAAAGCAATTTGATACCTATTAAAAAGAGTTCAGATTTTCCATATTGGTTAACTATGCCCTCCTGTTTAGAGAACTCTTCAAATGTAGGGTGAAGTTTGTAGGGCAGGTTGTTAGTACAATCCAGGTCAGATGATTACAAATCCCAAATTAATTGCAGTTGCACTAATGAGGCTGTACTAGCTTTGTAGTGGACTACACAGGAATTCAAAAGAAAGCTGACAGGAGGAAAAATTGGAGTCCATTTAGAAAATTCTTGCAAAGGAGTTAGAGCAGTGCTTTTCAAACTTCAGTGTACGTATGAATCACCTGAGAAATTTTTAATAATGACTCAGTAGGTCTGGATTTAAGTTTGGGGTTATGAATTTCTAGTGATTTGTAAGTGCTGTTAATACTATTGATCCATGGATGACACTCCCAGTAGAAAAAAAAGAACACTTCCTGATCAGAAATCCTTAGACAGTCCTTAGAAGTAAGAAAAATAAGAATTCTTAGGAGAAACTTCCACACATCAGTGCCATACCTCCCTATGGGAAACTACTTATAATCACTGGTCACCTACTTACGATGAGACAGAAGCAGACTTCCGTCTTCAGGGAGCAGCCACATTTTCCCAATCAGCCTCGGAATACTTACATTGACACCTAAAGGCAAATAATTTGCATGTAAAGGATGACCAACCATCCTGGTTAGCCAGGGGGACTGTCCTGTGTTTAGCACTGAATGTCCCATGCCCCAGAATCCTCTGTTTTGGCCAAAGTGGGATGGTGGGCCACCATTCAGAAAGAACATATTGCATTATGAGAATTGGTATGGTCTGTTCAAAGTGTCATATTATTATTTGTGAAAACATCATTTTAATGAAGTAAAATGCCTTATTTGGAACAGGATGTATTCTTGTAATTTGGAAGATGAAAGAAAGAAAGTTACTTTCTTTTATGACAATGTGATCTAAAACTTACTTGCTGAGATAAGCTGTTTACTCTGACTTTTCTTACTGTTTGGGTTTTTAAAAAATTTGATGAAAAAGAAAAATCTGAATTTAACATGGAAAGTGGACTTTATTTTTGACTCTTTAATCTTGTTATCTTTGCTTTACTTTGTCTACCTTTCAAGTTTCCCACATTGTTTTCTGATATATTATTATAATGATTCAAAATATTAATGGAACAGAATATCCTCTTTTAAGATATGAATGCAATCAATTTTGAGTCTTTAATTGTAATTTTTTCCATAAAATTCTTTTAATTTAGCCTAATATAATGGCACATCAACCAGTAATAGGTACATTAAATTGAATCATGATGCTCATATACACATTTTATGACACAATCAAAAATTTGAATGCATTAATTCATATCAATCAGTTAATAAAATCAAATAGGAAACATCTCTCTATTGCTGCTAACTGTATTTATCTTATTAACTAGCTGAGGAGTTTCAAAGGGCTCAACAACTTGACTCTTAGAAAAATTCTGCTTACATGTCTGAGGTTTGACTATTATTCTTCTCATTATTTATCACTACTTTAGTCAATAAACTAAGAACATACCTAAAATTTCCCCTTTAGGCTTCAGGTTTTCTTGAATTGAAACCATTCTTCTCAAATTAGTAACACATGAATTGATACCAATATTGTGTCCAGTCTGATGGAGAAAGTGGTAATGGTTCCTCAGAGGCACCTTAAATCCTGCCTCTCCTTGGCATATTATTAGGAAGTCATTACTTTTAGTGCACTAAGTGGTAACCCAGAGTTTTGAAAAGTTAAAAGTAAATATTTTTGAGGTTACTATTTTTAACATGAGACTATAGTAGATAGTGTTAGGAATGCTGGTATATATATAACGTATTATCTTACCTCAGAGAGTTAAAAAATATTTAGTAAGGCACAACTAATATACCCGAGACTATTAAAAAGCAATTAAGTACTCATGTGCAAAGAAATGTAAGCTCTGAGCTCAGTAGGATTTTATATTCAGTACGTTGCCTTTTTCTCCTTACTCTATGATGACATTGAAGGGAGAGTTGACTACACCGCAAGTAGGGCAAAGACTCCACTGGGCCTCAGGAATGATAAAATCAGGGATCTGAATGCCACCAGAGCCTCGCCCTCCTCTCCGCGTGGCAGTTCTATTCTGTGCTACTGCAGACCACTTCCTCCATATGGTGGGGGACGTGGCTGCTGACAGCTCGTAGTTTCACATTTCCTGGGTACCACACCAGATGCTACTGTCTTTCCCTATTTGAATGCAATGCATCACACAAAAGAACTCGAACTGGCCGAACAGGGCAGGTGGCTCCCACACTCAGACTGATAAAACGTGACCAAGTATATCCTATATCAGTGTACCAACTAAAATCTGGAGTGCACGGAGAACAGTCTTTCTAAGAAAGGAAGGTCTGGGCAGTTACAGCATAGAAGTTCTCCACCCATACAATTCTCATGTAAAACTTTCAATACTCTTAAAACTAAAATATTTTTGTATTATTAAAAAGTTATCATCCACTCTGGCTAGTGTAGCTCAGTGGATTGAACTTGGCCTGTGAACTGAAGGGTTGCCAGTTCGATTCCCAGTCAGGGTACATGCCTGGGTTGCAGGCCAGGTCCCCAGTGCAGGCCATGTGAGAGGCAACCACACATTGATGTTTCTCTCCCTCTCTATCTCCCTACCTTCCCCTCTCTCTAAATAAATAAATAATACCTTTAAAAAAAGGTTATCATCCCCATTTTATACATTGGAAAAGTGGTTGTGTTCTTTCTTCTACATATATTCTATACTGGCTGTCTGATTACAAGATACATAACTGGTAATTGTATTCATTTAGTTTTATCTTTGACCTATGAGAGCTATGATGTTTCCCTAGATGGCTAACTGAATAATATTTGTAGACCCTTGCCTCACCTTTGAAAACCTGCCCATTTCCTCCATTTAGGCTTCAAACTCTGGATTTTGACTTTGATGCCTCCCTCAGATGTCACAGTTAATGTTTTTACCTGTCTTATGTGAAGTGTTCCTCTCTAAGCTCTCATCTCAGGTTCGTTCCCCTCAGGTATAGACTGTACAGACTGTGAGCTACCTAACTCCTGGGACTGCCATTCTCCAAATGAATGGGGACTTTTGGGGTCATGCAGAGGCCTATGCATCATTCTAACCAGTCCAGATTCTGGAATTGTCCTTTCCAGCCTACTCCATTCTGTAGTTCCCTGGCTTCCACTGTCCAGAAGTGAGTTCTTTCTGGTCCTTCTCAGAATGATGGGTATTTTATACAACAAGGTAAATTAATTGGATATGAAAACATAAAGGATTTCTTACCCCATATACAATGAACTCATAGAGCCAAGATGGTAGCCTTGAATACAACCTTCCCAATTATTCAAATGCACCATCTAATTGCGGCCACCTGGTTAACCTGGCATCTCTTCCTTGCCTTTGGACAACCAAGGCTCAGCTGTGTAGACCATGTGTTATCACTCAGAGCTTCCCATAAATTCTATCCCCAAGCACCAGCTAAGGGACTAGTGAATTACTATGTGTGTGGGAGGGCCTACCACCTACACATTAATGACTAGGATGACATTTAGACATGGGTCATTTTTTCCTTTTTCAATAAAGGTAGGCTTTGTGGATTTAAATCAGTAATCCCCCCCCAAGCATTATGTTGCCATAAAAATAAAAGTGTAACAAATGGTTTACTTATCTATCATTACTAATGAAATAGTCAGAAACAGCTTAGAAACGATTTTTTGCTTTTATTTAGCTGAAAAAGATCAGTTTCTATCGCTTCCTTTTTATGCAGATGAGGATGCTCCTCTTTTTGCAGACATTATTATGGAGGGATATCATTGATCATGTCCTCAGGGTAATAAATAATTACTCTACTAACCTATTGCTCTGAGAGAAACTGACATGAAGTAGTTTCAAATTAACTACTGCTAATTGCATGCATTGTTTCATACTTATTACTGCAATCTGATTAACATGCTACTGAATAGAACTGGCAGGAAAGGTTCTTTCTCCCCTCTGTTAACTTGTTTCGGTTAACAACTTGACAAATGTGGAATTTATATTGACTTAGAGGTTTAGAAATCTAGTGCTGAGGTGAACAGGACCCTGTGGTATAATGAGCTTGACCACGGCCAGAATTTTTTATTTTCATGGATTTATGTTTGGAAAATGAAAGGATTCTTAGATTTCTAAAGGGACACAGTGCCTTTTATAATTATACATAATATGTTCGGGATTTAAAAGTTTTAAATTTCTGATATTGTAAAGTTCAATAATGTATTTAACATAAAAAGAAGTTCCAACTCACAATTTGAAATAGAGTTTGTAGAAATAAAAATGCACATATTTGCCTTCCACTAAATTTGCCATAAAATTCTAAATAACTATACAATAGAACTTTAAAATATTGCTATATATTTGTTATTATAATTTTTATTCCCATTATCTTTCCAAATTATTGGGATAATATAAAAGGACAATAAAGTTAAGTTATGCTTATAAATGTGAAGTTAATGTTAGTCCAATAATCATTTTGATCATGGTTATGTTGCTCTGTTCTAAGTTCAAAGGCAAATTATATACTGATGATGTTTTGGTTAAAGTTTCAGATCTACATTTTTGTACCTTTATTTACAAACACTTAACCAGTATTGTCAACGCACCAGATACATTTTGTGTCCTTTACAGCTACCAATTCCATCTTAAATAAGACACCCATGCAATAAGAGCTATTAATATCCCTATTTTAGCAGAGGAGGAAACTGAGGCACAAAGAAGTTAAGTAGCTTTCTTAAGAGTAGAGCATTGGTATATGGCAGAGCTACAATTCAAGTTTACAGCATCTGCCTCCAGAAGCCATGCACTTGATGGACATATCATGCCACCTCAACATATGACCCAGGAACATTTGAACATCATATCAATTGGTAAAGTAAAATGCATTTTTGTGAAAGATGGCATTGCAACTTATTCTTATATTGTTAGAACTTCGAAATGCTGACCTCGGCCATGACTTAGAGCTGACAGTGTTTCCCAACTATAGTTGGCTGATGTACCTATGGGACTCCTGGCCTTTCTTTAAAACTTTGTGCCTGTCCTCATTCTATACCAAGCATTTACTCCACATCCTCAACCCTAGAAGTGCTCCTACAATCAGTGATATGCTGTAGCTCCCTAGTACTAGCTTGAACTATGTATATCCATTCCCAACTCTGTGTTTAATGTTCTCACACTGACAGCTTGATATCAGCAACAGTGGAAGTATTTATACCATGGAGATCAGCGGGTGCCTCCTCCCCCAGCCCTTGCACCACCCTTTAGAGATCTGGTTTACTTCCACAGCACTGTGTATAATCTACTATTGTTATATCCCCTTATGAGCATCAGAAAGCACTGAAGTTTTCATATATCCTTTCTTGATGCTTGCATATAATATTAGGAAGTCAACATTCCTGAGACTAATCTCATCGTTGACCCCAAAGAAGAACCAAAACTGGCAAAATGTCAGCAATGGGACTATAAGGGAGTCCAATTTTATAAGGGAGAACACTATGCTCTCCCTTACAATTCTGCACTTGTGACAGACATTACTAATCGATCATGATATGATGGAGCTGGACCCAATCCCAGGACTCTCCTTAGCATTGTGCTCTGGAGCCCAGACAGCTACTGCCAGTCATTCAGATTTTGTACCTGAGATGAAGTTATTTACCATCCTTGTTAGGATCAGGAATTCTCATTCTTTCCTATGATGTTTTTATTCATTAAAATTTATAACTGTTCCCTAAATTGCAGAAAGATTTTGAAAATGCCGATTATGTAAGGAAACTTCTTTAGTCATTACAATTTTTAAAAATATTTATAGCTTAAGATCAGCTGCTATACTGACTGATACAATCAATTATACAGTACTCTGAAGTATTTTGACATTTATAATTTTATTAAGACTTCATACTCATAGATAGATATTTACTTATGTTTAAATGAGTATATATATATTTTATATTAATATTGCCTGGCTAATTAATAGAAATGTATGTGTTCTTTGTTAGTGGAAACAAATGGAATCTTAATATTCTCTATCTTGCCCTGGCTGGTGTAGCTCAGTGGATTGAGCCCGGGCCTGTGAACCAAAGGATCACGGTTCAATTCCCAGTTAGGGCACATGCCTGAGCTGCAGGCCAGTTCCCAGCAGGGGATGCACAAGAGGCAACCATATATTGATATTTCTCTCCCTCTCTCCTTCCCTTCCCCTCTAAAGATAAATAAAAATAATTAAATCTCAAAAAAACATTATCTGTCTTGGTGACCAAAAGATGAGACTGTTGTTTTGCCACACAGATAGCAAAATTTTTATTATTAAAACATTGTTTGAAGATAGAATAGTTTACAAAAGCATAAATATTACCCCTTTTCTCCTCATCCTCCTCTTTTTCACTCCACGATCGAATTTCCAGAAACAACCTCTTAACTTTTTATAGTTTAGAAAAGGAAATGGCAGGGGTGTGATACATTATTCCAGAGCTTGTGTAGGTTGGAGGAAGGGAGGGGTCATTTACCTGACATTCAGTGAAAACATCTGTAAGTGATCAGATTGTGTAGCCTATATCTGATATGAATATTGTCACTTAATATCTATCTACCTACGGCAACTCATGATCCCCAAAATTGCTATCCAGCCATGTGAAAATGGCATATGCATTTGCAAAATTCCCAAATAACAGGAGGGTAAATAAAAGGAAAGTGAGAGACTCACAACAATAGCTGCTGGAGAACAACAGAGCAAGTCCGAGGTAAGTGGAGACAGTTGTAAGGAGCATGTTCCTGAAGTTAAAGTGAGAATCAGATGGATGAGGAGTGGGAATGAAGGGAATGTGAGAGGACTAGCATGAGCAAAGGCTCAGAAGATGGGCTGGGCATGCCTAACACCGGCGACAAATGTACCTCCGACTACAAACCTCTGTCGTGGGAGTAGTGGTCCTACAGAGTGGGTGGATTTGAATGCCCAACAAAGGGGTTGGGCTTTGTTTAGAATTGTATGTTGAGATCAGCCTCATCTCAAAGGATGAAGCCATTATAATTTTACCTCATGTTTTATATAAGCAGATGTAGACCAATTGAGATATAAACTCTTGCTATGCAAGGGTAAGTTTCTTAACTAATGTTACAGGTAGTGTGAAGCAAGTCCAGGATTTTAGAGTTAGAAAAAACTGGATTTGAATTAGTAACTGATGATTTTTGTATGTTGCTTAGTCTCTCTGAACCTTAGTTTCTCCACAAGGACAATGTTATGTAGCTGCCAATTCTAGAGAGAGAACATAGTTAGAATTAATCATGTTTCTTCTTTCACTCCAATTTTGTAACCAGTTGAGAGAACAACACAGGTTGTGGACAGAAGGAGGTCTAAGTATCAGCCTCACTGGAAGTAGTTATGGCTTGCCAAACAAGATAGAGATCTGTGGCATAATAAGGTTTCCTAGTACTGAGCCGAAGTGGTGATGTCATCCCATATTCATCATCTGAGAGCTGACTTACTATTTCATGTATCTGTGAGACAGACATCTTCTGGAGATGACCAGAAATATTTAGGAGATGGGATGAGGCATTTCAGGGATTTGACTTTGGCAAGAGTGAATGGAGCAGAGGACAAGAGATAGCATATTTCGGTCAAAATGGCCCCATTTACAGTCCATGCTAGAGTGACAAATGGAACTCTGAGATTCCAAAAGAAGCAAGTGAAATTATCATAGAGGTAAACACAGAGTCTCGTGGGAACATAAAAGAGGGAGAAGCAACCAATTCTATCTGGAATGAAGAGAGAGCAGGAAAGGTTTCACACATCTGTTTTGTTCCAAAAGCAAGGGAAAACACAGGCTCTCTCCCGTCTATCTCTTTTAAGAGCATCCAAGTGAATTTTTGGATTTGGCTGCTGAGCAAACACATGAGTCATAACCTAGGATCAGCTGGATGTAAGAGGTTTCCACCAGCAGTCCATGAAAACCAATGTTTTTAAGCATCTATTGGGCCACTACAACAAACAATCAGCAAGATGTTTAGACAGTTGATTTTGTTGGCAGCCCAGCCAGTTTTTAACTATATTGTGAAAACTGGCCTGGGGGAGCAACCTGAGATTATTCCAGCCCTGCCTACACAGCCAGAAATTCCCTTTCTGTTACAAATGTGTGCTCCAGTGGGGTGTTCATAGTTTGGGCATTTTCGTTATGGATCAGCAAATCAACTAGCTCTATGGGCCAAGAAGAGAAAAAAATAAAACCTCCCAAACAAAAGTCGGCACAGCTAGGATGTCTTCATCTATTTTTTAGTGGGAAAAAACACAGCCGGGCTCAATGATTTCTATCAAACATAACTAGTTGGATTGGTTTGTTTGAGTTCTTTCTTCCTCCCTCCCTCCCTCCCCCTTCCTTCCTTCCTTCCTTCCTTCCTTCCTTCCTTCCTTCCTTCCTTCCTTCCTTCCTTCCTTCCTTCCTTCCTTCCTTCCTTCCTTGCAAATTTTGGAGGGCACAATGAAGTGAACACAGCCTCAGCAACATCACTTAGAAGATTTAGTTATTTTGCAAAGCTTGGGTAGTGACACTTCTGCAAAATGTACAAGCACAGGAACAAACAGAGAGATGTGCGAATTCAGGAAGGCTGCCAAATGCACATCAGAGCTGAGGAATGTCACAGTGAAATGGAGGAAACTTGTAAACACCTATCAGTATTTTTAGGTAGAGAATGATCTAACATATTGCTGGTGGGTGCTGCCTAGGCATTCATTTCCTTACGCTTTAAAATCAGCTCATATTAAAGGTGATTTGAAAACAATGAAAATGACAGCTTTATTAATCTAGATGTGTGTGTAAGAGAGAGAGGAGAGAGAGAGTGTGCGTGTACACTTGTGCATGCATGTTGCGCGCCTTTGTAATGTGGGGCTTGTACAGACGAGGGAGCCCTCTACTGATGAGAAACTGAACTCGGAGCAAACTGTGAGGGTTGCTTTTAGGGCACTGCTTCTGTATCCTCCAGAAAATCAGACACATTGCTTATTTCTTTTCCAGTCACGAGGAGATTTTAGTTAAGAAACTATAGATGTTAGTTATCATGTGTATGTAAGAACATATAATTCTTTCTATTTAAGGTAAAATTCTTCAACTTATGTAAAAAGCCTATCTATATTCATTCTTCGGCCTTTTAATGTAAACATGCTTTCTCTTTAACACAATTAAACCACAAAGGTCTACGTGACTATAATGAAAATGTGTGACAGAGATCACAAAATCTTTGTGTATCACTTTTGTTTACCAAACACTATTTTCCCCTAATGGATGTGTTATTTATTTTATACACTTTTCCGAAATAGAGAAAAAAGACAATTTTAAGGCTGACAATTTGAATTAATTCATATGAGCATATTTAAATAAACTACATTTTATTATGCATATTAAGATCATATCACTCTATTTAGCATAATAAATGGTAACACCAATAGCTAAGAACAATATATAGTTCTTTTGTTCATAGATTTTTAACTTCATGTCTTTGCAAAATAATTATGATTCAACCCTTAAATCATTTAAATCAGTGGAAGAAAACAAAATGTAATCAGAAATACAGTTCAGTTATTTTCAATATGGCTGGCCTAACAATATTATGGGATAGTTTTCCTTATCCCCAGAATGTTGATTACTAGGTTGTTTATTATTAGACAGTTAACCACCATGGTCTTTAACAGAATGAACACTTTTCTTGACTTGAAATTTTATTTGCTTTTTTATTAATTAAAAAATTTAAGTTTCATAGTTTTTGTGAAATCAACATTTTTCTGAGAAGTAAACTCTCAGCCTGGCACTGGGTGTTACTCAAAGAGCTACATCTGGAGTTAACCCAGCCAGGTACCCGAGTGAGCCGTGCGAGTGATGTAGCTTTAACATCCGTCACCTTTCGACCGTCAGCATTGATTCTGCTTCTGTGCGGATGCCCTCTTGCACTCCCACTGACACATCATGCTTTCCGTGGCTCTAGAATTAAAGAATAGCCTTTGCCTTCCTTTCATGTGAGTACACAATGTGAAAAGGAAACGAGTATATCTAAGATAATCAATTTCTCCTGCTAATAACAGGCACCACTAATGAAATGCCTACTGTGTGCCAATCCCTTCTCAAAAAATACCCTAAACCTTATTAGAAACCTGCAAGACAATTGTCATTATCTCAGTTGGTTAAGTTGGTATTCTTTTGTCTGTAAAATTTTTGAAAAATGGATTTTGTTGACAAATCTTATTCGCTTTAAGCAGAAGAAGGAGACTTCATTAGAAAGTCATGGAGCAGTCAGGGGGGTGGTGGAATGCAGACAACTGTAACTGAATGGCAATAAAAATTAAATTAAAAAAAAAGAAAGTCATGGGTATCAGAATCCAAAGGACAGGTAGTACTTCTTCCCTAGCTTCATTATAAATGAACTATGCTTTCAAAAAAGTCCCACAATCTTTGTTAATTTTTGACCCTCACTTTGGTTTTCTTTCAGACAGAATTTTTTTTTGCTTTTTTGCTCACATTTTTCATGTACATCTGCATAGAACTAAACATCAAATTTATTCATGAAATAGCTATATAATTTCCATAAACCTGCTATATGGTTTGTAGTGCTTTCAGACTGAAGGAGCGCACAATAATCAACTCTAACAAGTGCTATAGACTTTCACATTTGGTTTGCATATCTGTCACTTATCTGATTCCTCAGCAAAGCACTGGCAATACTCCCTGACACCCTCCACCCCTTCCCCATGTGGGGGTGAAAGGACTGGTCTTGTGCAATGACTGGGGAAATGGCCACCTAGGTAGGACTGGCAAGACTGCAGCGGAGCTGACTGTGCTTGCATTCATAGTGTGAGTGTATCTCCATCTTGCAGGTGGAGCGAATTTAAGTGCCCCTAATCTTGTTTAATTTGCCACCATCCCTGGGATCTAGCTTGTCTATGAGACTCTGCTGTGAGACTGTGCTCCAGGCTCCAACTCCATAAGACTCCCCTCTACAGCAAGTCTGACTGACCATTTATAGGGAGAGCATGCACTGGTGCACTACACCTGGACTAGAATATTAGGTGCTGGGATCGAAGATAAAGTAAGATGAGATGATTCAGGAAACGTGAATTCTCTTCATTCCTGAGGAGGTCATCTGGGACAGGTGGCCATGAGGATGGGGCAGAGCTGAAGCTCGTTGGGAAATACAGAGTGGTGCACGCAGTCTTCTCATCCGTACTAGGCCACACAAAGATGGACCTTGGACCCGAACCCTTTTCTTACCAACGGTAAAGAGCCCACACAGCCTACGTGGGGTTTATTGCCTGTGTGGGAACATCTTTCCCTGTTTCAAGCTCAGTGTGTGTTCTTTTTACTGCTTAAGCATCTGCAACATATGGCACCTGGTCGACCCCACTACTATTACCTGTGCTCAGTGTCGGGGGACAGGGTCCTTGCAACGAAACGTGAAAGGGGTTCGGAAAAGCCAATAGCTACCTGGACAGGCCCCCTGACCATGGGGGACTGACGTACACCATTGAAGTTGATCTTGCTCTCTGTTCCTTATGTAAGTAAAGAATTGTTCCTTCCAGTGCTTGACTGCATTGTGCTTGCCTTGGTGACTTCAATACCAACACACAACAGAAAGAAGTGTTTGGACTTTTATTCCTGGTGGTAGGCACAGTGATGATTTTCGCTAACTTCATGTACTTGGAGTCCTCCCAGGAGATTGCTAACAGGGTGCTCTACTCAATAAGGTGGTTCTGAGTATCCCTTACAACAAAGGCCTGCTTTCCTTAGACTGTTCTCCTATCCCCAACTGTGAACAAGAATCTGTTGTGCAATTTGTCAGCAAGTGAGCACGTTCACATGACGTATGTGCGTAGCATCCCTTAGAGAACAACGCTATCCATAGAGCACGTGTACGGCACCCCTGGAAGCTGTGCAGTGCCGTGAAACAGAAAGAAAACAGCTGTCACTTGAGTTTATCTAGTACTAGAGATGGATCATGCACAGTCTGTGTTCTGTTCAATTACCAGAAATGGATCCATACAATTTAGGCACAGATATAAAATTTGTACAGGCAGAGGGAATTTAATCAAGCTTGAAAAAGAAATGATTGCATGTTACTTCTTGGAAGGAAGGAATCATTTAGTATGCTACATTTCCAACGAGTTAATTTAACTGTCTGGGAAAAAGTTCCATGGAATATTATGTTCATGTGCACTCCTCAAAGAAGCAGCATTATTTTAATCTAGAAGCTAATACTTCTTTTTATATATAACCACTAGGTGAGCAAACTTATTCTTTCATATATGCAGTTATCTACTGAATAAAAATGGACAGCGACCCTCCATCCTCCCGGTACATTGTGTTGCGTGACAGGACCTATTCCTCATGTTTTCTCCTTGTTCTTTGTGAGGACACTCTTTTCTAATACTTTGCAAAGCGCCCAACTCTCCAAGCCATAAAGATGACTGCCCTGAAAACACTGACTCAGGGGTTCGCTGGGCTGCAAATGTAGCTCTGGTTGAAGAGCACAGCCAGCAGGGATGAAGCAGGTCCTGTGCTGTCCAGGGAGGCCTGGGCTGAGCCATTCAGGGGAGCACGTCACAATGCCAGTCACCCTCCTAGTCTAGGAGAGAGGAGAACACGTTCTCACCAGCAGCAGTTCGGTCTTGCTAAGCTTGTTGGAAAATCCCACCTATTGCTCCTGGAAAACACTTAGACATTTTATTTGGCACTTGAAGCCCTATTTCATTTCTTGGACATTGGTCCCTTGAAAACTCGATGCCTCTTAAAATTTAAACATATAAACGATAAATGAATACTGTAACACCCAGAGATGTTTACAATTAAGTAAGGTAATATTTACAAATGGTATAGCTCAGTGCCTGGAGCACTGATTCACTCAGTAGACATTATCATTATCGTTATAATTCTTCTAGGGTTAGGACTCGAGTGAGATTTTTGTCAACTCTTCTTAAATTACATATAGAGTTCACATCAGTGTTAAATAAATTTTACTGCTCTAGGTGTCAGCATAGAAAATCATACAATGACATGGAGCTTTAAAATCCAAGGTTGTCGTTTACTCCTCTGATGGGAGTTAATGCACGGCTGTGGGTTGGGGTGTCTGTGCAACCCAGCCATGTCAAGTATTCTGGGTACTCTGCAGAGATTTGGATTCATGGTTTGAAGTTATGAACCTGGATTTAATCCCAGTTCTCTCATTTAGTAGCTGTATGCCTTGAAGAGATTCGCAGTTGCTGCATGGAGTCAATTCTCTGCCTTTTTCTGAACTACTCTTCTTTGACAAGGGCTCTCCAAAGACAGTTCACATCTGGAAAGTAGAACAAAGGTTAAGAACATGGACTTTAGCATCTGACAGATCTAGCTGGGTCCCATTCCTAACACTCACTAGCTATGTGACCTTGGAAAAGTTCCCAGATCTCCCTAAAACTCAGTTTCTTCATCTGGAAATTGAAAATAAAATTAGTATTAACCCCAAGTCTAGTTGTAAAGATTTATAAAGAAATGTTCATAGCACAGCACTTGCAACAAGCTGAGTTTAAAAATGATAATAGTTCTAACATTATTATTTTTTGTCTCAGTTTCCTCATATCAAGAACTGAAATAATTATCTCAGCTTTGTCTATTCTATAGGCTCATTTGAGTATCAAATGAGGTAATGTGATATGTACAAGTAGATACATAAATATAAAATTTATAAATTATTTTCTTGGGCAAGAAAGCCTTGGAAAACAGTGTCAAATGCTAAAGCTCAAAATGTCTTGCCAGAAGACGTGGGAATCTTAAGTGTCTCTTGTCTCTCCCACTGTAAGAGCAGACGAGCAACACTGGGGCAGTGGCTGCCTTTACCCAGCTATTCGATGACAAAGCTGCGTTGTCCTAGATCAACAGGTGAGTTTAGTTACAGTGAAACTTATCGGCGTGTTGTATCTATGAAGCAGTCATTTCAGTCAAATTTTTCTTTTTCAGTTAACAGATGGGACACTGTATTTTGTTTTCTTTTTATTCTCCAGATAAGAAGGCTGTAGTTTCCTCATATTCCATCTAATATTTCCTGAAAATTAAAAATATGAAAGACTATTACCCAGTGGCAAATATTCCTTGAAACCTGTATGTATATACCGAGAGATGTGATTTTTTAATAGACCAACTTATATATTCTTTATATTCCCCTAAGAATATTGCCAGATTTTTTCCCTGAATTTGTAATCTAAGATCTAATTATTCTAAAGAATTGTTTAACACTGTATCATGTATCTTGAATAGTTTGGAAGAGGTTTTTGGGGGGATAATTTCATAAAGTTACTATGTAGAAGATTCTGTATTTTCTTTCAAAATTGTTAGAACTCCTGATGCAAATGCAAAACAATATGCATTCTATTTTAATATATATTCATATTAAAAATCATCTGGAAATATTTAGTACAACTATTGAAATGGTATTCACATTCAGGCTTTTATCTCTTATACTGGTCAATTGAATTGACTCCAGAATGGAAAATTGAAACGAATAAAAAATGCACACAATAAGAAACATAGTTAGGCCAAACATAATGATTAGATTTAAAATTAGCATCCTCTCCTCTCTTCTCTGATTCTTGATTGAAGTATTTGCTAAGAATCTATCTTTAATTCTCTCCTATTTTCAATAATGCTTCCCATGAGAGAGAGTATCCAATCCTATGATTTTAAATTCTTCTCCTACTCTTAGTGACTTCCCACCTTTTACCTTTCTTTTGAAGTTTGTATCTATATATCCAAATGCCAAATCAGAAAATTCTACCAGCAGGTCCTATATAACCATAACTGAACTATTTTCTCCACTTTTTCCTATATACCTGTTTTCTTCTTTATATGACTATATTACTGAATGTCATATCATCGACTTAAATCTCCAAAGTAAAAATTGAACAAAAATGATAAACTTTTCCTTTCCACCCATTTCCACATCTAAGTATCTCTCATCTTGGTACTGTCTATTCTATCACATAAATTAGTGTTTTAGTCCAGTTTATCCCCATTTGTATATGGTACATTATCTCTGTCTCCCCCTGCTCTCCAGTGTAAGCACATTTGTCAAAGTTATGTTCCTAAGATATATATCTGCTCATGGTACATGCTTAAAATCCTTTAATGGGCCCCTATTATGTAAGG
>PVKM010024655.1:0-20395 GCA_004027735.1 Carollia perspicillata
ATTGTACTAGCACAATGAATAGAATATATTTAAAATTAGGAAAAAAGTTAAGTCATAAACAACGACACCTCATTTTTTGACATGGAAAATGTAACTTGTATGTGAAAGTTGTCTGGTATCTAAAACTGTTACTTTACAGAGGAGTTCTTTTCTATAGTGTGAAGATATATAGCTCCAGGAAACTTATTTCTAAACATTTGATTAGAAAAAAATTCTTAGCAAAAATAATTTATTATATATGTCTGAATCTCTCAAAAAGAATTAGCATTTTAAGGTATTAAGAAGTAATCTCATTTTTACAGTATTTATTTAAAAACTGCTATCTTTTAAGTATGGCAGAAAGCTAGCTATGACAATAGAAAAATTCTGTACCAATTACAAAACTGTTTAATTCAGACCGCCACTCACAATTGAAGAACACTGTTGTGGAGATTTTTTGCTTATCAATCAGCTATTGTGAGAGTTTTGTATAATCTTTCCTATGACTGCAGCACTGATGCATTACTAGTACTGCTTTACTATGATTCCAAGAGATGTAACAATGACATTTCTTTTGATTTGAATCCAACAGCTGTCTTCTGACCATACGTGCTGGTAGCAGTCATTAAAGTAAAAATATAGCAATGTTATGAAAGTAGGAATTTGAGTCTATGAAAGTTAACAAATGCCTTAGTGTCAAGGCCTTTGCTCTCTATATCAAGAATGTTTTAGTTTTCTTTTTATTTTAATAATTACTTGAGAAGCCACTCTTACAGTCAATAAGCAGTTTGTAACCAGAAGTACACATTAGAATCACTCAGGGAACTTTTTCCAAAGTACCTTTGTTTAGATTCTATTCCAGACCTACTGATGCAGAACTTTTAGGGAGAAAAGACTCATAGACACAGATACTTTGAAAAGGCTTTTTGGTGACTTGATTTTGAACCTTTATTCAAGGACTACTACTTCATTATATGTAAACAGAAAATAATAAACTCCTCTCCCTGTCTTTAACCTAATGATTATAGGTAATACACAGTTTCCCACTGGCTGTCTCTAACTGCATCCCTTGTTCTGTTTCTCTGAAACAGAGAAAATCATTCAAAATTACTGTGGATAGAAAGCCATTAAAGAGTTTTAGAAGGTGAATGATGTGATAACATTTGTATCCCACTTACAGTGCCAAAATTATTGTATCATACTCAGACTAATCTCTAACCGCCTATTTTAGACAATTTCATTACAGCACTTTGCTAGAAACCTGTTCCCTGCCCAACCCAGTGCTACCTGTAATCATTGTATGCATTGATAGCCTTTCTGAGATACCAATTTCATCGTTTTTACTTTTGTACCCCAAAATTCTGCATTTTTACATTGCCTTTTTTAAATAAATCATTTCATTGTTTTTAGAGTTAGAGAGGAAGGGGGAAGAGAGGTTGAAAGAGAGAGAAAGAGAAAGGAACGTCTGCTTATTTATGCATTCATTGGTTGCTTCTCATACGTGCCCAGACTGGAGATCAAACCTGCAACCTTGGTGTATCAGGCAGTGCTCTAACCGACTGAGCTATCCAGCCAGGGTCTTTACATTGCTTTTGAGGTAAGCTTTGCTAAGGTCTTCTAATAATACTCTACCTCCTATGTCTTCTATGTTCCAGTTTTGTTTCATGTCACCTAAACGATGCCATAGTCTGCAGTGCTCTTCTCTTCTGCCTTAACAAAATACTATGGCCCTGGCTGGGTGACTTGGTTGAAGCATCAACCTGTACAGCACAGGGTTGCAGGTTCCATTCCCACTCAGGGCACATGCCTAGGTTGCAGTTTGGATCCCTGGTTGGGGAGTGTATGGGGGGCAACTGAGTGATTTCTCTCTCTCCACCTCTCTCTCTAAAATCAAAAAACATCCTTGGGTGATAATTTTTAAAAAATTAAGAAACTTTATTTTTTTTTCTTCTACAAGTTTTAAAAACAATTTACATTAATTGAAAAAATAATACAATACAAATGTTTAAAATAATATCTGAGTGCTAACAACTTAGAGCTTATGCTGTCGGATGTTTTGTTCTATTTATGCCAACACATGCCTTTGTTGTACATGAATAAGATCAGATCATATTCAATTTACTACACTTCAATATTTTTCCACTTAATAATATAATATTCATATTTCTTTATAGGTCAAACATGTCTGTCTTAGTCTTTAAATGGCTGCGTACTAATTATTGAATGGTAATTTGATCAACCAGTCCCCCTAATGAGTTTTTTATTTTTTATTTTTTCTGAGCTTCCCTCTGCACTCCTGGTATATTTGACTTGTTGCATCTATAGTGTAATGCCTAAAAGGATCATAATAATTTGGGTCAGAGAGGCTATACATTTAAAAATGTAGACGGTATTGATAAATTTTATTCCAGTGAAAAAAAAAGAATAAGGACTAGTTCAACCAAATATTAGTGCTTTGGTCCCCCCCCCCTTCTGTGTGTGTGTGTCATCTCAAAGAAGTGACTATTTTTATATATTTATTAAAAATATTTTCTTTGTGTACACTCTCCCTCTGGGTGGGGAGCAAGCAGCCCGTGCCATTTCCTTCCCTCACTTCTTCCCCCCACACGCACACATCTCTTAAACTCTAAGGGTCCCCACAGAGACTTGCAATCAGGGAGAAATGGGCAGCAGCAGCATGCCCCAGTCTAATCCCCTGAACCTGTCCCCAAGTCCCCTTTTCACTGACTTCCCAGTGAGCTAAGGCAGCCCTGTCTAGGCTCTCTGGTTGCTTCTATGCTAAGCCCTTCCTTGTTTCACTAACCCCAGCTTTATCACCTGAAGTGGTGTTAGGAAAACTTTCCTACATGAAGGCAAAAATACCCCCGTGATTCCAATTATTTTTTATCCTTACCTGAGGATATTTTAATCATTGCTTTTTGGAGAGCGAGGAAGGGAGAGAAACACTGATTTGAGAAAGAAACATCAATTAATTACCTCCAGGTTGGGGATGAAACCTGCAACCTTTCAGATACCAGACGATGCTCCACCCAACTGAGCCTCACCAGCCAGGACAAGAATTGACTATTTTTAAATAAAACAGTATTTTAAATCAGGAATGGCTGTTTAATATTGTTATTCGCTGTTTTATTGTCTGAGACTGTCTTAGTCAGTTTGGGCTGCTATATCAGAATAGGATGGACTTAGACAACAGACATTTATTTCTCACAGTTCTGGAAGCTGGAAGGCCATGATCAGAGTGTCATCATGGTTGTGTTCTTAATGAAGACCTTCCTGGTTTACAGAGAGAGCTCTGGTTGCCTTATCTCCTTACCAGGGCACTAACCCTATCATGGGGTCATGACCTAATCAAGCCCTAAATACTTCCTAAAGGCCTCACCTCCAAATAATCATTATACTGGAGATTAGGGTTTCAATATGAATTTTGGTGGGGAGAGGCGAGAACAGGAGGGATGCAAACATTTAGTCTATAGCAGCAATAATCAATTTTTCTTTTGACCCATCATCATAGTAAATTAAATAAATGGATTTAGTATTATTTAAATTTATTACAGTCCTATAAATAATTTTGATAGGTCATAATTTTTTAAAGTGTACCTAGAACTTATTTGCTCATGTTTTATTGATGATTTTGTATTAATGTTATAATGAGCAATTATTCTGTCTTAGGTATCAGTAATAGTGTTATATTGACTTTTTAAAATGGAAAAGAAATGAGACAAAAACAAATGCCCACTTTTTTCTTCAAGCTCAGGTATAATTTGATCTTGACATTATTTGTTTTTGAAATCTTCATATAATTCACCTCAATATGACCTTTCTGGCTGCCACTCTTTGATAATTTATCTTACCTGAAAGTATCTGTTATGGATTAAATTGTGTCCTCCCCAGTAGATAATGTTGAACTCCTAATGCCCAGTATCTCAGAATGTGACCTTATTTGGAAATAGAGTCATAGCAGATGTAATTACAAGTTAAGATGAGGTCATACTTGATTAGGGTGGGCCCTTTATTCCATTATAACTGCTGTCCTTATAAGAAGACAGAAGACAATGTAAAGGCAGACACACAGGGAGAAGACAGCCATGTAGTGACAGAGGCAGAGAATGGAATGATAGAGCTGCAAGCTTTGATTTCATGGTTACCAACAGAAGCTAGAAAGAGGCAAGGAAGGATCCTCCCCTCCAGGTTTCAGAGGCAGCATGGCCCTGCCAACACCTTAGTTTCAGATTCTAGAACTATGAGAGCATACATTTGTTTTGCTGGATGGCAACGGCCATCCAGCTTGTGATAATTTGAATGGAAGCCCTAGGAAACTAATATAGTACGTATTTCACTTAGATTTTCAAATTTACACAACATAGGGTCATACAAAATATTGTGGATATCTTGTGTTCATTCTTAATTTTTTAGTTGATTCTTTTTGCTGTTTATTTTGTTGACATGATTTCCTATATATTTTTTATCTACCTCCCCAAATTAGTTCTTGAATTTATTCTATTTTTTATTGTATCTGACTTCATTGTCATAATTCCCTTTTCTACTTTTCTGAGAAAGAAAACAAAGCAAATCTAACTTTTTTAGTTCATTTGCATTCTTTTGTTTAATATTCAGTGTAAAGTTTTCAACAGCGTCATAAGTTTTTCTTTGAGCTTAGCTTTTCTTTTTTGAAGATTTTATTTAGTTTTTTAGAGAGAGGAAGATAAACATGTGTGAGAGAAACAGGATCAGTTGCCTCTCACATGCCACCAATCAGGGACTTGGCCCACAACCCAGGCATGTGCCCTGGCTGGAAGTCGAACCAGTGACCTTTTGGTTTGTGGGATGACACCCACCACATTCAGACACAATGGTTAGGGATGAGCTTAGTGTTTGTTGGAGTTGTTTAAAAAAATTCAACTGAGTAAAAATCAAATTGGCTTTATTGAGCAATTCATGAATGGCACAGCATTCCCATCTAGCAAACAGAAGGGAACTCTAGGGATTGTACAGAGTGCAAGGTTTTTAATAGGAAGAAAGGTGGGGCTCTGGCTGGCATAGCTCAGTGGATTGAGCGCAGGCCTGCAAACCAAATGATAGCGGTTCGATTCCCAGTCACGGCACATGCCTGGGTTGCAAGCCAGGTCCCAGCCGGGGACCCACGAGAGGCAACCACACATTGATATTTCTCTCCTTCTCTCCTTCTCTTCCCCTCTAAAGAAAAATAAATAAACTCTTTAAAAAAAAAAAGGAAGAAAGGTGGGGAAAGGGTGCTATTAGGAAAAGAAAGGATCATTTTTAGAACAGGACATCTTTTGGGAGGAAGGAAATGGCAACGGTTTTTATCTTGGAGATTGCCTTATCTTTCCTTCTTTCCTCCCTCCCTCCCTCCCTTTCTTCCTTCCTTAACTTAGTTTCTTTAATTCTTGTTCAAGTACAGTTGTCTCCATTTTCTCCCACCGCTGCCCCCCACTCCACCCATCCCCACCTCCCACCCTTGATCCTACCCCCTTTTGGCTTTGTCCATGTGTCCTTTATACATTTCCTTGACAACCTTTCTCCTCCCCCCTCCCCTTATCCCCTCCCTACTGCCTTCTGGTTACTGTCAATTTGTACTTTATTTTGATGTCTCTGGTTATATTTTCCTTGCTTATTTGTTTTGTTGATTAGGTTCCACTTATAGGTGAGATCATATGGTATTTCTCTTTCACCACCTAACTTATTTCACTTAACATAATGCTTGCCAGATCCATCCATGTTGTCTTGAAGAGTAGGAGCTCCTTCTTTCTTTCTGCTGCGTAGTATTCCATTGTGTAAATGTACCATATACTTAGTATTCCATTGTTAATGTGCCATTTACTGATGGGCACTTAGGTTGCTTCCAGCACATGGCTATTGTAAATTGTGCTGCTATGAACATTGGGGTGCATAGGTTCTTTTGGATTGGTGTTTCAGGATTCTTAGGGTATAATCCTACCAGCAGTATAATTGCTTAGTCAAAAGACAGTTTCATTTTTAGTTTTCTGAGGAAATTCCATACTGTTTTCCAGAGTGGAAACACCAGTCTGCATTCCCACCAATAGTGTATTAGGGTTCCCTTTTCTCCGTAACTTTGCCAGCACTAGTTGTTTGTTGATTTGTTAATGATGGCCATTCTCACTGGTGTAAAGTGGTACATCATTTTGGTTTTAATTTGTATCTCTCTGATGGCTAGCGATGCTGAGCATCCTTTCATTTGTCCCTGAGCTCTCGGTATGTCCTCCTTGGAGAAGTGTTTGTTCAGGTCCTGTGTCCATTTTTAATTGGGATGTTTGTCTTCGTGGTGTGAAGTTGTGTGAGTTCTTTATATATTTTTGAGATCAAACCCTTGAACAAGGTATCATTGGCAAATATATTTTACCATGTGGTTGGTTCCCTTTTCATTTTGCTGATGTTTTCTTTAGCCATGCAGAAGCTTTCAATTTCATGAAGTCCCATTCATTTATTCTTTCCTTTATGTCCCTTGCTCTAGAGGACAGACATATCACTGAAAATATTACTGCCTGGAATATCTGAGATTTTCCTGCTTGTGTTCTCCTCTAGGACTTTAATAGTGTTACGACTTATATTTAAGTCTTTTATCCATCTTGAGTTTATTTTTGTGTATGGTATAAGTTGGTGGTCAAGTTTCATTGTTCTGCATATAGCTGTCTAGGCCTCTCAACACCATTTGTTGAAGAGGCTATTTTTACTCCATTTTATGCTTCTGCCCTTTTTGTTAAATATTAATTGACCATAGAGACTTGGGTTTATTTCTGGGCTCTCTATTAGATAGGTTATTGTTTAAAAAATATTTTAAATATATTTTTGTATTATGCTATTACAGTCCTCCCATTTTTTTTCCTTTATTCCCTTCTGCCCTGCATCCCCATCCTACCAGCATTCTCAGCCCCCTTAAGTCATGTCCGTGGGTCATACATATAAGTTCTTTGCTTCCTCCATGTTCTATACTATTCTTAACCTCTCCCTGTCTATTTTGTACCTACCAATTATGCTTCTTATTCCCTGTGCCTTTTCCTCCATTCTATCCCCACCCTTCCCCGCTGATAACCCTCCATGTGATCTCCATTTCTGTGGTTCTGTTCCTGTTTTTGTTCTTTGCTTAGTTTATTTTTTTCTTTTTAGGTTCGGTTGTTAATAGCTGTGAGTTTGTTGTCATTTTACTGTTTGTATTTTTTATCTTCTTTTTCTTAGATTGATGTGGAACCCAGCCCGAGGGGTCTGTGTGTGGCAACAAACAAATTCACACAGACTACAGAAGTCCTGTGTTGAAAAAGGGACAGCATGGCCACTCTCTGAGTGAGAGCAGGTGCCAACCCCTCCCTGGACAGGCTTTTATTGCTTTTCTGGGCAGATTACATCGAGGATGGCCCTCATTTACTATGCAAGGTTCGCTTTAGATGGTTACCTTTTATAGATAGCAAAGGAGAGGATGTTGCTAATCACATCACAGAAGAAGGATATTTGCAAATGCAAGGGGAAAAGTGGTTGAACTGGTTACACTCTTCCTTGGGAGGTTAAGCGTAGATTTTTAGGAAGTTTTAAAGATATGCAGTAAACATTTGCTGCCTCAATTCAGGGTGAGCGAGTTATAGCAAAAAGCAAGCCTCAAAGCAGCCTAGGTACAATGCAGGCCTGATTCCCCACAGGAGAACCTATCATCCATGGGTGTGGTCCTGTGTGCTGACCTCACTGTCCGTTGGTTTTCTGAATCGGGCTGGGCTACATTCCCCATGTCACGCAGAATGGTTCCCTATATTAGATAAGTCCCTTTAACATTTCATATAATAAGGGCTTGGTGATGATGAACTCCTTTAATTTGACCTTGTCTGGGAAGCACTTTACCTGCCCTGGATAGAGTAATCTTGGATGTAGGTCTTTGCCTTTCATGACTTTGAATACTTCTTTCCAGCCCCTTCTTGCCTGCAAGGTTTCTTTTGAGAAATCAGCTGATAGTCTTATGGGAACTCCATTGTAGGTAACTGTCTCTTTTTCTCTTGCTGCTTTTAAGATTCTCTCCTTATCTTTAATCTTGAGTAATTTAATTATGATGTGCCTTGGTGTGTTCCTCCTTGGGTCCACCTTCTTTGGGACTCTCTGAACTTCCTGGACTCCCTGCAAGTTTATTTCCTTGGCCAGATTGGGGAAGTTCTCCTTTATTATTCGTTCAAATAAGTTTTCCACTTGTTGCTCTTCCTCTTCCCCTTCTGGTACCCCTATAATTTGGATGTTGGAACGTTTACAGATGTCCTAGAAGTTCCTAAGCCTCTCCTCATTTTTTTTTAATTCTTGTTCCTTCATTCTTTTCTGTTTGGTTGTTTCTTTCTTCCTTCTGGCCCACTCCATTGATTTGAGTCCCACTTTTCTTTCCATCACTATTGGTTCCCTGTGCATTTTTCTTCATTTCACTTAGTGTAGCCTTCATTTTTTCATCTAATTTGTGACCGAAATCAACCAGTTCTGTGAGCCTCCCGATCACCAGTGTTTTGAACTGTGGATCTGATAGGTTGGCTATCTCTTGGTCACTTAAAAGTATTGGCTCTGGGGCTTTGATTTGTTCTTCTGTTTGAGCCATAATTTTTTGGTCAGGTGGTGCCTGTTACGTATGAGTGGCGGAGCCTTAGGTGTTCACCAAGGCAGGGCAACCCATGTTGCTGGGTTGTGACACTGTACGTGGGGGCAGGGTCAGAGAGGGAATAATGGTGCTTGCTCTGCTCTCTCTCAGATTTCAGTGCCCTCTGCCGCTTTCCACAAGCAAATTGGGCCCTTCTGGTGCTGGTTCCTGAGTGGGTGGGCTTGTGTACGTTCTAGGACCCTGTGGATCTCTCCAGTGAATTCTCTTGTGATGCTAGTAGTCTCTCCTGGCAACTTTTCAATTGGTGCTTTTAGGCTTTATTTCCCGGTGCTGGAGCCCTGGGTTGCACAGTCTGTCTCACTGCCTGTTTTTCCCTAGTTTATCTGTGCGTGAATGTGTGACCAGGGTCAGCCCTGCACTGCCTACACTCCCAGGTCTGGCAGCCACTGCCTTTTCCTGCTGGGACCCCTCTCCGCTGGCCACCGACTCGGCCCCTTTTACCGGTTTGGTTGAATAGTTGTCTAACTTCCGTACAGTTCAGTTTTCTGTCTGTTCTGGTTGTGTTTTTGTTTCTAAATCTTTCTTGTCCTTAATTTTGGTTGTGCGAGGAGGCACAGTGTTTCCACCTATGCCTCCATCTTGGCTGGATGCCAGATTGCCTATTCTTTAAATGGAGTAGGAAGTAAAGTGAAATGAGAGTTTGTCCACCGGACAGATAACCTTACTGGTACTTGACTAGAAAAATCCAGATTAGCTGATTAAGATTACCTTTCTGGAACAGGCTGAAACTGCAATTAGATCAGGTATTACAGTATTTTGCTGTGTATAGTGGCTCTGTCATATATATTGCACACCTGTGATTTTGGCCCATACTTTCAGGAAAAAATCTTGAGTTTTAATTTTTAAATTCATTTTCTTATTTATTTATATTTAGAAACAAAACCGATTGTTGTACCCCAGGATAATATTTTGCATACAGATATCATTATTGTTTTTCAGAGTTACACTTTTAACACATAAGCATAAATGAAAGAATTAAGAACATTTATATAGATTTGGAATTAGTACTACCCATGTATAATGTGTATCCTTATTTTTCCCTCATAAATTTGGCAAAAAAATGCACATTATACACACCAGAATATGGTAAATTGTGGGGGAAAGAAGAAACTTTCCTCTACCCTCCTAAGTTCTTTCAGCTGGCCTAATTAAATCTACTTGAGAAAGATTAATAAGAGAAAATAACCAAGTTTAATACAGAGGTACACATTGGAACCCTTCATAACAGAGGTGGTTTAGAGACAGACAGGGAAAATGAGGTAGGTAGGCATTCTGAGCTAAGAGTAATGTAAGGCATCTTGGAGCTTCAGAGAGGCATTGCAAGGTGATAAAGAAGAACAGATATTCTGTAGTTAAAAGTTTGCCCTGCCCTATAGATCATAAAAAGTTGTTTCTAGTGATAACTCTTATTGTGGGCAAGGCCCCTAATTGATATTTGTTATGGGGGAGATTTCTTGTGAGCCTGCAGGGTCTTGATTGCCTTCAGCTCAAAATAATTCACATCCCAAAGTGGCACTTCTTGGGGAAGTCTGTTCTGAACTTCTACAAAATCTAGGTTTGGTATCATGGGCTTTTAGTATCAGTGATGTCATGAACCTGTGGCTTTCTCTTTAACAGAGTTAAACAATTTTGATGTGAAATGTTTTTATCATTATTCACCATGTATTTTTATTATGTGGTTTTTATTTTCTCTTAACACTGTTTAGGAGAAAATTTTTTAAATTCCTAAGTGATTAGGTTTTGTTGTTGCTATTGTTGTTCTATTTTTAATTTCATTACATTGTGGTTAGTGTGATTGGTTATATTTCTGCTTTATGAAACATGAATTTTCTTTGTGGATTGATAAATCCGTTTTTTAAAATGGTCCATGAATGTTTAAATAGGAAGTATATACTTTTGTTTGTAGGGTATACATCTTAGTTGATAGCTATATGTCTTCATATTGGATCGACTGTAGTCATGATCTTATTTTACAAAGTTCTCTCCATCAGAGTTTACAGACTGGTTAACATAGTGTTACTTAGCCCATAGATGTGGACCGCTTGCCATGCATTGTGTTGGCCGGCATGATGTTAAAAATTTAACATTGATTAAAAAGTTGCCAAATGTAATAATTTGGAGATATTATATACATATGTGGATTTCTGGTTTCCTTAGGTCTTATTTGAGTTTCTTAAGCTCATATTCCCTCTTGCCTCTAGGCTTTGAGCAGGCTGTTTGTTCCCTTTACCTTGAAGGCTTTCTCCACTCCCTTTTCCTAGCTTACTCTTATTCATCCTGTCTCAGTGTTACTGTCAGCACCTTCCAGAAGCCTGCCTTCTTCTCTCAGGACTAACTAAAGATGTATGAACAGCAAATAAGCATATGGAAATATGCTCAATTTTTCAGTCATTTGGGAAATGCAAATAAAAACCACACTGCGATACTGCTACAAACCTAGTTAAATAACACAGACTGACTATACTGAGTACTGGCAAGTATGTGGAGCAACTAGAATCCTCATACACCACCAGTGGATTGTGTAAAATGGCAAGAACACTTTGAAAAAACAGTTTAGCAGTTTCCTTAAAAAGTTAAACAGACTTACCACCTTGCAGCTCTCCACCACTGCACTGTGCAGACCTGCCCCTTTTTCTGTGCCAGGAACTGACTGGCACCATGCCCTACCAATACCTAGCACTGACTCTGGGGCAAAAGAAGGAGCTAACATTGCTCAGCGCATTGTGGCTCCGGGCAAGGGCATCCTGGCTGCACATGAGTCCACTGGGAGCATTACCAAAGTGGTCCATTGGCACTGAGAACACCAAGGAGAACCAGCACTTCTGCTGCCAGCTGCTGCTCACTGAAGATGACTGCATGAATCCCTGCATTGGGAGTGCCATCCTCTTCAATGAGATACTCTGTCAGAAGACAGATGATAGACGTCCCTTCCCCCAAGTTGTCAAATCCAAGGGTGGTGTAGTGGGCATCAAGGTAGATAAGGGCGTGGTACCCCTGGCAGGAGCAAATGGGGAGATTACAGCCCAGTGGCTGGATGGGCTGTCTGAGCACTGTGCTCAGCACAAGAAGGATGGAGCTGACTTTGTCAAGTGTTGCTGTGTGCTGAAGATTGGGAAACACACACCCTCAGCCCTCACCATCATGGAAAATGCCATTGTTCTGGCCTGTTATGCCAGCATTTGCCAGCAGAATGGCATTGTGCCCATTGTGGAGCCTGAGATCTTCCCTGTTGGGGACCATGACTTGCAATGCTGTCAGTACATAACTGAAAAGGTGCTGGCTGTTGTTTATAAGGCTCTGAGTAGCCACTACATCTACCTGGAAGGCACCTTGCGGAAGCCCAATATGGTAACCCCAGGCCATACCTGTACCCAGAAATTTTCTAATGAGATTGCCATGGCAACTGTCAGTGCCCTGCGTTTTACAGTGCCCTCTGCTGTCCCTGGGATCACCTTCCTATCTGGAGGTCGGAGTGAGGAGGCATCCATCAACCTCAATATAATCGACAAGTGCTGAAGCCATGGGCACTGACTTTGTCCTATGGCTGAGCCCTGCAGGCCTCTGCCCTGAAGGCCTGGGGTGGGAAGGAAAACGTGAAGGCTGCCCAGGAGGAATATGTCAAAGGAGCACTGACCAACAGCCTCACCTGCCAAGGAAAGTACACCCAAAGTGGTCAGGCCAGGGCTGCAGCCAGCAAATCCCTCTTCATCTCCAACCATGCCTACTAAACAGAGGTTTTCTAAGTCTGCCCCCTCAACACTCCAGGCCCTGCCCCCTCCCGCACTTGCTCTTGAAAAACGGGTTTCACCAGTGGCTCCAGGCTGCTCTTTCCCACTCTTGCCTCCCTTGTGACATTGGTGTGTGGTATTGTCTGTGTATGCTAAGTTCAGTGCTTTTTTCAGCCCACTGCCAATAAACAACTATTTAAGGAGGAGGGAAAAAAAGTTAAACATACACTTACCATATCATATAGCCATTTCATTCCTAGGTATTTACCATGAGAAAGAAAGCATATGTCTGTAAGGAGACTTGTACATGAGTGTTTATAGCAGCTTTATTTGTTAATAGCTGAACACTGGACACAATCCAAATGACCATCAAGTGAGAGGATAAACTAACTGGCATCTTCTTGAAAGTTCTAAATCAATAATAAAAGGGATGAAGTATTGGTACATGCTACAACACAGATGAATTTCAAAATAAGTATGCTGAATAAAGAACCCATATCAAAAGGAATACATGCTAATCCATTTATATACAATTCTTGAAAATTTAAAGTATAGTGACAGAAAGTACCTGGGAAAGGCAGGAAGACAGAAGGCAGAGATTACAAGGGGGCATGATAAATGTTTGTTATCTTGATTGTGTTGGTGGCTTCATGGGTGTCAAAACTGGTCAGATTGTGTGCAGTTTATTGTCTATCAGTTATACTCCAATAAAGGAATTAAAAGAAAAAAAAAAACCCTAGAGAGTGTGTTAGACTTCCATTATTATTACTCCCCAACCTCCATCAGTGGGAATCTCTAACTGCTTTTCTTTTGTCAAAAACAAATGCTTCTTGCTTACAGTTATTCTGTCAGTCCTTTGGCACCTGGGGCACATTTTCAGCCTCTCTCTGCAGAAGTCTCCTAATTCCAGGATCTAAAAGAAGCCCAAGACCAACCCTAAAGTGGCTCACATTTTTCGAATGGGAAACACCTTGATCAGCCACCAGTGACAGTACAACTACTTTGTAATTACAGTCTTCTGTCGTGGATTACTTTACTCAAATGCTAGTCTTCAGATTTCTCAGGTTAGAAGTCAGATAACCATTCCATAGAGTCTCTACTGTCCAAAAGACAGATATAAAGTTTACAGAGTGGTATCTGTGAAGCCCGTTCCTTACTAGTAGAGGTGAAGTTAAAGCAACAATCCACCCCTCTTTGATTTTAGAGTCTATTGAGAACTCTCTCTAAAGAAATTCCTTATCCCAACAGTTTCCATCTCTTCTTTAGATCCAAGCCCTCCCCACCTCCACCCTTCAAAAAAATGCTCATAGGTGGGTAATCAGCTAAGTATTGTAAAAATTCCATTGCAGATTTTGTCCATGTGCTTCAGTACTTCATTTTGCATCGTGTAAGTAGTTGGCAGACAAACCTTGGAGCCTCAGCTAAGACTGAGACAATGTGTTTGCATATCATGTTATCTGTGCTAATGTTAATAGAACTTTTCTGAACTCTGATTTAATTAAAAGTGTACTTTGCTTGAGATTAGTGAAATTGTGGGAGCTCCACTTTTTACTTCGTCCTTATTTTCTGGTATTGGACATATATTTTTACTGATGGTGTGGGGACTCTAGCCATTCCCTAGTTTCATAATGGGTGGAGTTTCCTATAATAATTGTTATTAAAATTTTTTAAATTTATATTTTATTAATTACATTATTTCAGTTATCCCAATCTTCCCCCTCTGCATGCCTCCACCCTGTACCCACCACTCCTCCAGGCAGTCCCCATACCATTGTTCATATCCATGGGTATCAGTTCTTTGGCTACTCCGTTTCTTATACTGTACTTTACATCCCCAAGGCTACTCTGTAACTGCCTATTTCTACTTCTTAATCCCCTCACCACTTCATACATTCCCCCACACTGCCCTCCCATCTAGCAACCGTCAAAACATGCTCTGTATCCATGACTCTGTCTCTGTTCTTGTTTGCTTAGTTTTTAAGATTCAATTGTTGATAGATATGTATCTTTTGCCATCTTACTGTTTATAGTTTTGATCCTTTTTTTTACTTTTTAATTTTAATTGTATTTTATTGATCATACTATTACAGTTATTACTTTTCCCCATATGTCCTCCACCACCCAGCACCACCCACTCCTTCAGGCAATCCCCCCATCATTTTTCAGGTTCATGGGTATTATGTATAAATTTGTTGGCTACTCCATTTCCTATACTGTACTTACATCCCCATTACATCCCCATGGCTATTCTGTTATTACCCAATTGTACTCTTCTTTTTTAAAGATTTTATTTTTATTTTTTATTTTTAGAGAGAGTGGAAGGGAGGGAGAAAGAGAGGGAGAGAAGCATCAATGAGTGGTTGCCTCTCACATACCCGCTAATGGGCATCTGGCCTGCAACCCAGGCATGTGCCCTGACTGGGAATCGAACTGGTAACCCTTTGGTTCACAGGCCCATGCTCAATCCACTGAGCCACACCAGCCAGGGCCAATTGTACTTCTTAATCCTCTCACCTCTTCAGCTATAACCGAAAACCCCCCTCCCATCTGGCAACCATTAAAATGCTCTCCATATCAATGATCCTATCTATGTTCTTCTTGTTTGCTTAGTTTGTTTTTTAGATTCAACTGTTGATAGATATGTATTTGTTGTCATTTTATTGTTCATAGTTTTTTATCTTTTTTTCTTAAGTCCTTTTAACATTTCAAATAATAATGGTTTGGTGACAACAAACTCTAGTTTTTTCTTCTCTGAGAAGCTTTTTATCTGCCCTTATATTCTAAATGATAGCTTTGCGGGGTAGAGCAATCTTGGCTGTGGGTCCCCACTTTTTGTAACTTTGGATATTTCTTGCCAATCCTTTCTAGCTTGAAAAGTTTCTTTTGAGAAATCAGCTGACAGTCTTATGGGACCTTCCCATAGGTAATTAACAACTTTTTTTTTTCCTGCTTTTAAGATTCTCTCTTTATTGTTAACCTTTGACATTTTAATTATGATGTGTGTTGAAGTGGGCTTCTTTGTGGCCATCTTGTTTGGGACTCTCTGTGCTTCCTGGACTTGATGTCTATTTCCTTCACCAAATTAGCGAAGTTTTCTTACATTATTTTTTCAAGTAGATTTCCAATTTCTTGCTCTTTTTTTTCTTCTTCTGACACCCCTATGATGCAAATGTTGGAACATTTGAAGTTGCCCCAGAGGCTGCTTATACTATCCTCATTTTTTTTGGATTCTCTTGCTTGTGGTTCTGATTGGTTGTTTTTTGCTTCCTTATGTTGCAAATTATTAATTTGATTCTTGGCTTCATCCCATCTACTGTTGTTTCTCTGTAAATTGTTCTTGTTTCAATTAGTGTATCCTCTGTTTCTGATTATATCTATTTAATGCTGTTGAGGTTCTCACTAAGCATCCTTATAACCAGTGTTTTGTACTCTGCATCTGACAGATTGCTTATCTCCATTTTATTTAGTTCTTTTGCTGGAGTTTTGACCTGCTCTTTCTTTTGGGCCAAGTTTCTTATCTCCTCATTTTGGCAGCCTCCCTGTGTTTGTTTCTATGTATTAGGCAGAGCTGCTATGAATACCTGTCTTGGTAGAGTGGCCTAATGTAGTAGATGTCCTGTAAGGTCCTATGGTACAGCCTCCTCTATCACCCAGGCTGTGTACTTAAGGTGCACCCTTTGTGTGGGCTGAGTAATCCCTCCTCTAGTAGTTGAGCCTTGATTGCTCTTGGCTGGTCAATGGAGGGATTTTTCCAGGCCAGTCAGCTGCAAGGACTGGCTGTGATCACTGACCACTAACTTCCATCCTCCATGGAGGATCAGCTGTGCAGGACAGGGTAGTAGTGTTCCCACGTGGTCGGTAGCTGTCTGCTGAATGCGAGGCTCTGGGGTTTCCCAGTTGGTGCAGGGTAAGGTCAGTCTCCACCTGTGTTTTTCCAGGGGCACCCTGCATGAGCTACAAAGCATTCTGCAGATGGCTTCTACTAGTGCAGGGCGTGGAGGTTCCCAGGTGAAGCCTAGCTGTGAACCTAGGCTGGCTGCTGCTAGTGTCGGGTTTGGGACCACTTAGTAAGGGGTACCAGGGATTGGGGTTGGCTGAGGCTAGCTAATGCTTTTTTGAGAGAATTTAGGAAGTTGTGAAGCATGAGCCAAGACCAGCCATTCATATGGAGAAGCCACTGTTAACAGCTTGGATGGGTCCATAATTTGGGTGGAGTAGAGTCTCACTTGATCTCTAGGGTGGGACAAACAGTATTGATGGAGTCTCCTATATGTCACCCACCTGCGGTTTCTGTGGCTCTGTGGCAGGAGGGTTCAGAAAAGGGACAATGGCCTCTGTCCTTTTTTCAGTCTGGGAGAAAACTGTCTGTCCCCCAGCCTTTGCCATGATGCCAGACCCTTCACTTCCTTCCTTGTATGCCACTAGTGCTTTTTAAGCCACTACTCCGGTACTGGAGCTTAGAGTGAGTGAATCTGAGTAAGTCGTGTGTGGGTTCATTAAGAGGAACTACTTGGGATTCTAGAAGTTTCTTCCACCAACTCAGTCCCCACTGGTTTTTGCAGCCTGAAGTTGTGGGGACTTATCTTCCTGGCCCTGGAATCCTGAGCTGGGGGATGGGTAGGGGGGTTGGTGTGCTGTTGGGACTCCTTGCTCCTGAGATACCCCTCCTGAATTTTTCCACCACATGTGGGTATGGAACCAGCCTGTTCTATGTCTCTACTCCTCCTGCCAGTCTGGATAGATGTGGATTCTTGAATTCCATAGTTTTTGGACTTCTATTCTTCTCCGTTTTGGCGGGTCTGAGTGATGGTTGGTCTAGTTTAGTTGTAATTTTGATGTGGTTTGTGAGAAGGCAATCTGTGTATAGCTGTGTCACTATCTTGACCAGAAGTACAAATCAATATTTATATTTTCTTTTTATTATTATTCATAAATTTTAGGGAAGGAAGTAAACATCATTGTTCCTTTCTTTTTCTTTTTCTTTTTTTTTTATGAACTGAAATCTCGTTAAAAGTTTCTAAAAATGCATAGTAATATAACAGCTGTCACAACACAATGTAACAAATTGTTCTGCATGAAATTAAAGACAATGAAGTGCTACTGGAGCCATCTGAAGGAAAAACTAAATGAACTTTTTGGCCAGCCTAATATTTTTGGTTTGTTAAAGAACATTTTCAGTGCAGTGTGTTGATGTAATTAATTTCATTGGTGTGGGAAGAGTCCTTTAGAAGGTGGTTGCTGCAATTCAGTTGAGAGGAAATGATAGTCTGCTCTAGTAGTCTGCTCTAGAGATAGAAGTGGGATAGCATTTAAGTCTTTAGAAGGTAAAATGGTATGAGACATTGTGTTTGCTTGGATATGAGGGATGGGGGAGAAGGAGTCCAGGATTCTGTGCAGATTTATCATCGTCTTCTTTTTTTAATATATGCCCGAAGACATTTTTTTTTCATACTTTTTGGAGAGAGAGAAATATTGATGTCAGACAGAAGCATTGATTGGTTTCCTCCCATGTATGCCTGGACTGGGGATCTCATGCACCCAGGCCTGGGACCAGACCCGCAACCTAGGTATATGACCTGATCAGGAATCAAACCTGCAAGCTTTCAATTACAGAGCGATGCTCCAACCAACTGAGCCACACCTGCCAGAGCTGTCCAGATTTATCTTGATCGCTGTGTGAATAGTGTTGTTACTCACTGAGACGAGAATAGCAGATTTGGTGAAGATAATGCATAGTTTTTTAATTATGCATGGTCCATTCAGGCAGATGTTTTCAGTAGGCAACCTGAAAATAAGAAGGAGATGGGCTGGAGATTTAAGATTTAAGACCTTTATATTTATTTCAAATTGGTAAATAGCTTTATAAGTTGGGATCATTTCCTCTCATATTTTGTGACATGCATGTTAAGCTTATGCAGAAAGAGCTACTTGTCAAATAACAGCTTATCTGGAAGTGTTTTGTTTGACATGTCTTTTAGTGTTATATATGTGAAATTCAACCTAATTGATGCATATTATTTTCATTTATTCATTTTCATGGCATTTAGAAATCCACTGTAAGGAAACCTTTCAGTAGCCTTTCTTCTGTTGATTGACATTGAATTTGTTTCCTGTTTTTATCAGTGCTACTACGTTCATAACATTAGGAAATTCCTGTGCATGTGAACACATGTGTAACAGCTAGGAAGTAGAACTACCAGGTGGAAGGGTATGTGCACCTTCAGATATTGCTAAATTGCTCTATTTTAAAAAAATAATTTATTCTTAGAGAGAGGGGAAAGGAAGGAGAAAAAGAGAGAGAAACATCAGTGTGTGGGAGATACATTGAGATATTCAGTACATCGATTACTTGCCTCTCACAGGCCCGAAACTAGAGACCTGGCCCGCAACCCAGACATGTGTCCCGACTGAGAATCAAACCAGTGACCTTTTGGTTTGCAGGCTGGTCCTCAGTCCCCTGAGACACACCAGCTAGGGCCAAATTGCTTTATAAAGAGGTTATTTAAACATATACTCCCACTACCTATGTATGAGACTCTACGTTTCATATATTCTCTCCTATGTTTCATATCCTTTCCTAAATTTGACATTGTCAGACTTTACAATTTTTGCCAATCTAATGGGTATGAAATGGTATCTTGTGATTTTAAATTTGTTTCTTAATTACTAGTGAATTTGAACATCTTGTTAATAGTCTATCCATATTTCCTCTTCTATAAGTTGCCTGTTCATATTTCCTCCCTATTTTCTATCGGTCTCTTTGTCCTTTCTTTCATTTTGATTCGTAGAATTTTTTTTAGGTGTACTAATTCTTTTTCAATGAAAATCTCTCCTTCCAACTTGTGGTTTGTCGTCACTTATTTATGGTTCTTATTTTTCTCCACCTTAAAACTTTACCTTCTGTGACTTGAGACTTCTAAAATTTACTGCTTCATAAAATACACTTACCATTTTGCATATATAGTTATATGTATCTTATTTTCTTTAAAAATAAAGCTATTTTTATCTTTTATTCATAGAAAATCTATTAGATCAATAATATTGAACCAGACATACATTTGAAACTATTTAAAAATTTTAAATGCTCATGTATAGACATCAGCAAGTTTTGTTTTTTTTTAATATAGTCTATTTTTAAGAGTAGCTTTAAGTTCACAGAAAACTTGAGCAAAAAGGGTAGAGCATCCCTGTATTCTCCCTGCTCCCACACACTTCAACCTCCTCCACTGTTTACATCAGACATCAAGTGGTACCTTTGTTACAATCAATCAATGAACCTATTTTGACACATCATTGTGACCCAAAGTTCATCATTTATGTAGAGTTCACTCCTGGTGTGTACATTCTCTAGGTTTTGACAAATGCATAATGATATGCACTCACCATTGTAGTGATATACTTAATAGATTCACAGCCCTAAAATCCTCTGTGCTCTACTAATTCATCCCCTGCCCCCCCCCCCCCCGCCTTAATTCTTGGCAACCACTGATCTTTTCAATGTTTTCATATTTTTGCCTTTTATGGAGACTGTTATATAGTTGAAATCATACCATACGTAGCTTTTTCATGTAGGCTTATTTCACTTAGTAATATGTATTCAAGTTTTTTCTGTGTTTTTTCATGGCTCAATAACTCATTTCTGCCCTGGATGGTGTGGCTTATCATTGGCCTGCAAATCAAAGGGTCATTGGTTCAATTCCCACTCAGGGTACATGCCTGGGTTGTGGGCCAGGTCCTCAGTAGGGGATGCTTAAAAGGCAAACACACATTGATGTTTCTCTCCCTCTCTTTCTCCCCCCCCTTCCCTTCTCTAAAAATAAAATAAATAAGATCTTTGTAAAAAAAAAAAAAAAACCTCTTGTTAGTGTTGAATGATATTCTGTTGTCTGATAAAACTTATTTATCTATTCACCTTGCAAAAACATCTTGTTTGCTTCCAAGTTCTGGCAGTTATGAATAAAGCTGCTATATGTATGTATGTGTATGTGTGTGTGTGTACACACCCTGTACAGGTTTTTATATGGACATGTTTTCA
>PVKM010024656.1:0-20392 GCA_004027735.1 Carollia perspicillata
CAATTCAGCATCATGAAACCATGTTCTCAATCAGTGCAGCATTTTTGATGCTTTTCTCTTTGCCTGTAACTTTCTTCTTTTAGCTACCCCCACCACCAAAGAAAAGCTGCCTTAATTCAGGTCACTTGTCTGACTTAAGAGAAGGAGTGGAGCATAGTAATTAAGAGTGTAATATGTAGAATCAGAATCTAGGGTTGGAATCCTGGCTCTACCACGTATACACTTAGATCTTAGGCAATTTCTTAACTCATCTGAGCCTCAGTGTCTGATTTAAATGAAAATAGTGACAGGATCTACTTTTTACATAGTTGTGATAATTACTAAAATACATGAAGGTATAAAGTACATGAAGCGCTTAGGACATTGTATGGCTCTGAATAAGTTATCCATAATATTAACGTTTCCTCTTACGTAGTCCTTTCTCCATAAAACAGTGAGCTTCTAAGAGTAAACATTTGCTTAAAAACTGCCAGGGCCTATTCAATATCTGTATAGTAAAGAACAAATCCTTCAACAAATATTTGTTAAGAGTCTTCATAAGTCAAGTTACCGTGTGAAATAATACTAAATAACAGTAAACTAAACACATGTACTGGACTGCCTTAAAGAGTTTACATTCTAGAGGGCAGATGGACTTACTATTTACATCTAATTCTCTTAAATTCTAAAGGAGAATTTTATTGTGCTATGAAACAGTGAAACCCTGTATCATGAGCCTTCATGGTTTCAAGGCCCAGAAATAGTTTCCTGAGGGAAGTTAAGTTTTAGCTGAGCCAGAGAATATGAACGGAAATTATCCAGGATGACTGCTGACTTAGTGAAAGTGGATTTAGCTTATAGGTTTGTTTTCTTTTTTATGTGGCTTATGAATCCTTTCATGATTTTGCCTGTTTGCTTCTCCAGGTTTTTCTGTTGTTATCACCCTTTCAAAAGCTGTGCTTACGCCATAAAAATGACCTGTATTTTCCCAAAGATACCAGATTTTTTGAGTCAAGACCTTCCCATGTGTATTCTCTCCCCTTGGACCGACTTTCTCATGCTCCGTCCTAGATCACCACCCCACCCTTTCTTCAGGTCTCCCCGTGGCCATTCCTTCTCTGGTAATGCTTCCTACACCTTCTAAAGCCAACACAGCTTTTTAATAGGGGTAGCTTTGAAAGTGCTTTTTATACATGGTATCTACTGATTTATAAATAACATTGTACTATAATTGCCTCCTTAGTTTGTACAGCTTCATGAAGACAAGGAATATATTTTACCCTGTTTCCTTAGTTCTAAACACAGTGTCTGGACATTGTAGGTGGTTGAGAAATATGTGTTGAATGGGCAAATGAATTTAAAATATAAAAATACAATGCAAGTCATACATATAAATCAGGATGCAATCTTTTCTAATACATTGTTGAATAATGTAATGGGTGCCAAAAACTTAGGAAAGATGCCATCACCCCTCCTTAATCTAAACAATAGAAAATCCCTCTTCCTAACAGAACAAAATCATAGAAAAATTATGGTACATAGAAATGGCTTTGGAAAGTGAACTGTCACTTTGAATAAATATCCATTTTGGAAAAACTTCACTACTCTTGTAAGTATTGGAATGATTGTGTTTTTATATCACAAATAAATGTTTGTATTCTCACTTTTAAAACTGATGTGTTACATCATTCTAGCAAGATTGAGAGAAATAGTAAAAATATGTCCATACAAAGAATTAAACAAAAATGTTCAGAATAATTTATTATGCATAATTGCAAAAAAAAAACAGGTAATGATCCAAATTCCATTATCTATTGTAATTGTAAAGAAAATACATAGTATTTGTACAATGGTATACTACTCAGCAATAATAATGGACAGATTACAGAGACATACTATGGCACAAATAAACCTCAAGAGCATTATAAATTAGTGAAGGGAACCAGGCACAAAAGACTGTTTATTACATGATCCCATTTATATGAAATTTCTAAAAAAGGCAAATCTCTAAGAGATAGAAGGCAGTGTTTGCCAGCGATTAAGGGTGCATTTAGGGATTTGACTACCAATGATCACAGTGAACCTTTTAGGACGGTGAAATGTTTAACTGTCCTGGGGCTGCACGACTGCATCCACTGAAAGTCATCAGAATATAAATGTCAGTCAGCGACTTTTGTAGTATGTGAGTTATACTTTAGCAAAACTCATACAAAACGATTGAAACAGGCACATGCTAGAGAATTTTTATTGAAGTATCAGTTCATACAGAGTTTTGGAGACAACTTTGTTAATATATATAAAAGCCTAACGATTACATTCTCCTTGAAACAGCAATATTGAATGAACTTCGGAAATTTTGTCCTAAGGAAATAGCTGAGAAATTATAGAAATATACATTGTTTAGATGTTAGAGATGTATACATAGTTTAGACAAAATAATTTTATTTCAGTGTGGATTTTTCCTTTGTTAAAAAGGTTTTTGCTTGTAATCATCTTAAATTTTTCATTTTGTTTGCATATAATTAGTGCTGTAATAAAATATTTAAGTTATGATCTTAAGATGAACACCAAGACTAAAAGTAATTAGAACCGAAATGTTCCGAGGGACTAACGGGAGACTCAGCTAACTCCTCTTCATTATCAATGATCTCCTTTTAAATTGAAATAATATAATCCCCTTTCTCTCTCAACCATTCCACCAGCTGTAGTTGTCTGTGTGTGGTCACAGAGATAGAAACTACAGTTCCCAGCCCACCTCACAGCTAGATGTATGCATGTGATGAAATACGGCGAGTGGTACATGAATAAAATTGATATGTTCAGTTTCTTGGTTGTGCCTCTTAAAATGAAATTACTTGTGCTCTGCTTTTTTTTTCCATGCTGAGAATTAGAGTGTAGACTTGGTGATGGTAACCCAATTTAAATCATGTGGATGAGGACCATATACTGTAGGTCATGAGAGAGTAAAATGGTAGAAGGAAACTGGGCTCTGAACGACCTCATGAGCAGAGCTGTTCTTCTAGCCTGGTTGTTAACCTAAAAGGGAAATATACTTAGATAGTGTACGAGCTGCTACTGTCCTTGAAGAATAGCATCTTCTAATAGAAGAGAGGTCAAATAAAAATAATACATAACAAAATTAAATGAGCCCTGGCTGCTGTGGCTCAGTTGGGTAGAATATCATCCTGTAGCCAAAAGGTTGAGGATTTCATTCCCAGTCAGGGCACGTGCCTAGGTTCTGGGTTCCATCCCTGGTCAGGGTGCCTCTGATCCCCAATCCAGGCTCTGGAGGCAGCCAGTTGATGCTTCTTTCTCGCACTGATGTTTCTCTTTCCCTTCCTCTCTCTCTAAAAGCAATAGAAAAAAATTGTCCTCAGGTGAGGATTAAAATAATGAAAAAAAAATAAGATTTAACCATTAATCACATATTAGAGTTGAATGTTTAATGGTTCTTCTCATGGGATATTGCACATGCTATATTTTTTGATTTAAACAAACAGTAATGTTTTATATATTATGTATTCATATATATTATGTTTGTATATAATGTATGTATTGTCAACTATATATCCATCTATAGCCATCTCTCTCTATATATGTTCATTCTAGCAATTGACACACCAAGTTACAACAGCACTAAAAATGGGCAAAACATGGAACCAGTTTTCCTAGTGAAGACAGGGAAGATATTTGGGGGTTCAAAGGTGAAAATGTGTTCTGTGAAGGATGATTAAATAATGCCGAGGCATTTATTCATACCCACATAACGTTTTATACCAGTATGCTATAAATGCTTTATAATTGAGATCTCATTAATTCATAGGATTTTAATTCCTTCTACTGTATACACTATTTCCAGACCTAGTTCTCTAAGTTCAATACTTCCTCTGAGTCTAAAACCTAAGGCCCATACAAAGTTGAGTTAAATGTATCGTCTTGTTACGAGAACGGGAGTAAACTTGGCTTCAAGGAATCTCTTTGGTGCCGAGTGTTACATCCACCAGTTGCGAGAACAAACGTCGGAGACTTCCAGGGTTTCAAAGATGTTACTTTATTGGCCAAAGCTTTACCTGTGCAGGGGCGAGCTCTCCGAACGTGTCCGGAGACACAGTGCTCCTTAGAGCTGCAAATGAGAGTCGCGCCGCTAACGCTCACATCTAGGGTTTTTATGGAAGCTATTGGCAGCCGGACTGCATGTTCAGCGTGTGGACAGTCCTGTGGTTGGCTGGACTACCCACGCCAGGCCTATGCTTTCTTTACCAATTGGTCGGAGAGGCTCGTGATCAGAAGGCTGGGGCAACTGGCCAGTTGGCTATCTGCTAGGTCAGTTCCGTTCACCCTGCTTCTCTTATCTTCCTGGCGCACAAGTCTAAAGATTAGCACGGCTAGCGGTTTTGGCTTTCCTAAGCTAATTTTCTTAACACTAACTCCCTATGAATGTTTTCTTTGTTCTCTACACTGAGGATAAATAACTGCATGCTTTGGGGGTAGATCCCAGATTGATTTTATATTGACAAGTAAAAGCTATCGCAATATTAAGTGAGATGTTTGGGGAGATATCAAGGGTATAGACTACAGGCTGGTCAAGTGCTGAACATAGTGAAGATGATGTAGAGGAAATAAATGCATATTTTGGCCTAAGTGTCCATTCAGACTCCTGATTGCTTCAGAGGTCACCGTTTTCTTTGTCACCACATATGGCAAGATGATGCCACATCTTGAATTCTTCCTAACAAAAGAACTTTCTCTCTGAAATGACAATTTTCTTAATTTTTAAAAATAATACTACATATTAAACTTCAAGGCCTACGCTAGCTATATTTAGGCAGTTCTTCATCGGGTTTTAGCTACACTTACTGGAAACTTAACTCTTTGGTGTGCTATTATTGAAATTTAGTTTTTCATTGTCTTAGGCCTTCAAAGGCTGACTTTTTGGGGAGATTTTATAAAAACCACACACATTTAAAAAAAACGATCTCTTTTGGCATCTGGAAAGTTGATAGTTCATTTCAAGTTTTATATGGGTGGCTACCAGTCCTAAATCTACTTAGAATAGCAAGTGTATTTTATATATAGTTTTAAAAATAAATTTTATATGTTGGTGTAACTAACATAAGACAAAAAGAATGTTGACTAGAAAATTACTCAGAAAAATCTTTGGAAAACATAAGAGACAACTGCTGGTTTATGTCTCTACTAAAATTATAAAAATGCTTAAATAAAATCAAAGAGCTTGACTAATTTTTCTATTAAAAATTAAAATTGATATGGATTTTCAGCACCTACTATTTTAATTTTCTGCAGACTGATAATTTGGCCAGGAAGAAATGCAGGTTGTGATTCAGAAACCCCATAGCGGAGAAGCATAAAAGTCAGAAAGGGCATGTTTGTTGCCAAGGGAATATACCATATGGCCTAAATTAGCCTGAGAGCATATTCATATACAAGCACTTAGGTGCTTTCAGGTCCAGTTCATCTCCCTTAAGTGGAAAGGTGTCTTGATAAAGAAAATGCCCTGCCCCAGAGATAGTGACTTAGACAAGGCAGGTGGAAATGACCTGATTATATCTTCACATACACTTTCTCGACAAACCATGTAATAAATGTGCATAGGCCAGTGTGAAGTGAAATGCTCAGCCATAAACTACAGAAGGATATGTTGGCTTAACACATCAGCAAATTAAAGGCTGTCGTTTCCATTTGTTAGACTTCCCCCAAGCTAGTCCTTCTCATTTCTCTTCTTCGAACTCCCTCCCCTCCCCTGCATGGAGCCTGTTAACATTCACTGGCTTGTTATCCCCACCTCTAAATGAAAAACCGTGGCTTCAGTTCCAAAGGTGCTTGCTGCTACATGAATAAGGGCAGCAGGCACTTGCCTCAGCAAAACAACAGCAAGTGCAATGTGGTGAAATGAGCATATTTAGAGATGAGCCTGCAGTATGTATAATGTGGAGCTGGTGTCTCTGGTGCAGTTCTGGCTCTGGGTGACTGCGCCATTGAGGTCAGCTCAAGGCAGCTGGCTGCTTTCTATATATGGCTAGGGGAACAGCTGTTAAGTTTTGAGACTAGAACATTTAAAACAAGTCTTGGACCTGTTAAAGTCTAATAATTGAAATGAAAAATGGCAGGACTGGGAGCCTAAGATGCCATAATCCTGACGTTAGGGAAATATTTTCCAAAGAATTGATTTTATGTCAAGTTGTAGTTACTAAAACAAAAATATTTAATTATTATTTTACTCTGAGTACCAAGCAGAACAAAAAAATCAATGCAATACAGTTTATAATTTTAATTAGGTGACTCTCTCATTGAGCAGCACTTGAACAGAAAAGCAGATGAGCTCTGATTAGGCTTATAAATATAGAAATGTATTGATCATCCAGACAGAACTCCTTGAAGTGTTCTCTGCATGAGGTCAATGCATCCTTAGAAAGAGAGAGAGAAGCTGTAGGCTGCCTTTCCAGGCTCCAACTAAGTCTGTGGTGCTGACATCTCAATAAATTACAGAGCTGTATTGACTTTGCAGACCGTGCACAAACAAAAAGGGGTGATGTTGAGCAGCGTTTAGAGAAATGTCCAGAGCCCAGTTTTGATTCCAATATAGAGATGCAAGTTTTGTCAATGTTTAAGAGTCCAAAGTAGCAGAGGGAAGTGTGGACAAATGTATCCGAAGGAACTGGAGGTTTCTGCGAAGTGAATATTTTGCCTGTGACCAATTCTGGTCCATTAATCTCAACTCCTCTCCCTTTTGTTTACACAGTGAATGAAATCCATTTTCACCTTCTAAGATTACTACCACCCTGCCCCCAACCAACGTTCATGCCTCTAAATTATCTCTAAGCACACCCGCTAAACCTAAACAAGAAAGTGTTCCTGCTAGACATCACTTCAGCTTCTACTAGGAATTTTGGGATCTTGATGGAAACTCCCTAATAGGCCCCTGGAAGCTTTCCATTCTTGGATGTGTATACTTTTGGCTCAGTTCCCTCTTTTCCCAGGATAAATAAGAAACTACGTCCTTCCTCTTAGTAGCCAGCTATACTTGTCATCAAGTTATATACATGTGTATACATATCAGAAAATATAAAAGAAAACTAAGCACTTCCACAGAAAGCAACTTTCACGGACTCTAAGGACTTCGTTAAAATATCAATATGTAAAATGTCTCAAGTATTGCTTCATGGCATGAAAATTCCAGAAACACTTTCAAGACCAAAGTGATCAACATCCACTGTCATTTATGTTCCATGATTCTATTCCCAAGTCACTCAGTGATTTTTAGGAGTAAGGCTCATCCTACCCATCCTGGAGTGGACATTTTTCCTGGCCATAAAACTGTAACAGCCCCAAATAAATCACACTAGATTGGGAGGGATTTAGAATAGAGACATTTCTATTTTAAAACATGAATATTGACTTCTTATCAGCAACTCCAGTATCATGTTTCTAGAGTCACAGGATGCATTTATACAATTTACTACTTTATATCTGTGTCTTAGACAAGATTTAGAAAAACTATTATGAAAACTGGTGGAAATCAGACTCTATATATAGAATAAGTAAACTGAAAGAAACACCAGAGATATTTTAAAATACAAACGGCTCATTGTATGTATTTATTTATGTGTCTTTTCAGTTAATAAAAGATAACTGGTAAATATCTAGCTAAGGGCTTTGCAAATGTTTCAACCATCTCAAGAATTCTTTAAGTTCGATATTATTTACATTATTCCCATTTTATGAACAAGAAAACTGTACCTAAATAAGTTTTAACCCTCAGCTTGTAAGTGACAGAAGAGGGAGTCAAATCCTGCTATATATCTACTTCTTAAACACTTAGTATAGCACCTTGCTATTTAGTGATGGAAAACAAAATAATAAATATAAAATCAAGGCCAAGCAAGGTAAGTAAGGTTGCTGATGTACTTAATGTCAAAGCAAGAACTGAGACTGGGCTCTGGCTGGCATGGCTCAGTGGATTGAGTGCCAACCTCTTAACCAAAGGGTCACGGGTTTGAGTCCCAGTCAGGGCACATGCCTGAGTTGCAGGCCAGGTCCCTGGTAGGGGAAGTGAGAGAGGCAACCACATACTGATATTCCTGTTCCTTTCTCTCTCCCTTCCCCTCTCTCTAAAAATAAATAAATAAAATCTTTAAAAAAATTTTTTTAAAAAGAACTGAGATTGGAATGCATGGCTCAGAATCATTGATACATTTTACTACCTGAAAAAAATTATTAAAATCTGTATTTATTTATCTGTATAAATTTGGTATGTTGTACCATTGTATAAGTATTATATTTATAACTCTTACATAAGTAGTAGTCTATAAAACAATTAAAACATTTCATGTTTTACTATTTCAATGACAAGCTTTACAATTTTGCTTGCCGAAAAGAGCACTCAAAAAATTCTCTCCCATATTCTTTACCAAAAATCTAATGGAAAGTTTTTGGGGGAATTAATAATAAAGGAATCATTTACAATTCAGGATGGTTTACTTTAATTGAATAATTCAATTACTGTTCTTTTACTATCTAGCTCAGTTTAATTGCATGGAAAGCATAGGAATACCTTGTATGGGTCCCCATTAATTGTTGAATTAATTAATTTTTTGGTTGGTGTAGTGCAGGGATTCAGAAAAATTCAATTTGGGCACCCCAGGTGATTAGCACAGAACTAACCTGGTGAGCTCCAGCTGTAGAATATGGGTTTGCATGACACCACAAGCTCCAGGAGACAGGGGAAATGCAGGGTCAGGAACTAAGGAAATCTGTCAAAGGGGATGCAACAGGTGCCACAGAGACTTCAGGTACATGTTCATTGTGCCAAGGGAATGGGCACTGGTTCCATGTGGTGCTACAGGAGGCAAGAAGGGAGAACATCCCAAATAAAAAACCATTATGACTGTGAGGGGTGGAGAATGAAGAATGCCAGTTTTGCTGTCCTAACACTGTTTTCTTTGCCTTAGACACCCTTTTGTCTCCCTACATCCAGGTGTCAGATATCCCTTCCACTGACAGGCTTCTTTTGTTTGTCCTTGCCAGGAAGTGAGGGTCAGTAGTCTGGCACCACACTTTATAAAGGTGGTTAATCTGTGATTCAAAACTCAAATGCCTTCAGGATCCAAGCAGGTGAACTAAAAGAAAAGCAGGCAGGCGGCATCATCCTCTGCAGACTGATGGGGCATCACCTCCAGAGACACTGAATGCTCAACATTTACCTTAACAACTTGATTGGTGATTTTCTGAAATGTGCCGCATCCTTCTTTGCCAATTTAACAGTGCCTCCCGAGCATAATGACTCGTGGTTGCCAAAGGAAAGTCCATTGTTATACTCCACAGGTGTACTAAATCCTAGAAAGTTTCTGGCCTGTTTCTTCCAACATTAAATAGCTCCTATGCCAAATGGCAATAACTTTGAGAGCCTTGAGCTTGTATTTTATAGATTATTTTATTAGTTTTTCTCTGCACAGGTACTGGTTCACACCACCCTCTTTGGAACTTTTTCTTCTGCCTTTTAATTTGTCGCTTGTAATTTCATCATGGCCTAGGACTCTGGATAAATAACTTTATGGAATTTTGCATAAAATGAGAATAGATTCGAGCAAAAAATCTTAAGTATTCATAAAGTGCAAGATACATTTTAATGTAATATTTGATAGCTATTAAGTAATATATGTAATCCAGAGTTAAATTTTAAAGTTTAATAATAAATATTTATTATAAATTCACTATCAAACTTAGGAATTATTAAATACTGGTATTGTCAACACAGTGTATCTAGTCTTTCCCTAGTTCATAACCTAATTTCCTTGTAAGAACTCGTGCATATTGAAATGTATGTCTATCACTCACTCCTCTGCTGATTTTTCTTGACTACTACTACTACATATTTCAGTGTGAACAATATGTTGCTAAGGTTTTTTCTGTATTTGAGATTTATAAAAATATCAAATATCATATTATCCTTTATGAATTTCATTTCTCTCTTTTCTTTTGTATTTTTCAGACTCATCCATGTTGTTTTCTGTAGTTACAATTAATTCTGCCCATTCTTTCACAACATTTCACTGTGATTATTGAAAAATTTGTCCATATTCTTGCCATGCATTGTTTTTAGGTTTTTTGCTCCTATGTATAATAGTGCCCTTAACACCTTTCCTGGTGTACACAGGCAATAATTTCTCTAAAATAGTGTGGTCAAACTTTTACTATGATTCACATTAAGGAATAAATTATAGATTATGGCCTGGTGGATATTTAAAATAAGGAGTCTTCCAGTCCATGAATATGATATATAGCTCTACTTATTTAAGCTTTTTAAATATCTTCAATAAAGTTTCATGTTTTTCCCACAGAGACCGTTACTCTCATTCAGTCCTTCACTCCCTCCTTCTGGAGCTACAGTTCAAAGACCTAGCTTCTCCTTTATCCGTTACTTCTTTTAACTTTTTTTTTTTCGTGTTTCACGAACTATGATATAGGTATTTCCTTTAGATCTATCTTTCAGTTCTCTGATAACCTTTTGACTGTTTTGTTACCTATCCACTAATTATAAATCTTTATTCGGTTCTTTTAAAAATCCATCTTGTAATTGTAATAGTTTCTTATTCACTTAAAACACTTTTTCTTTATTATTTTACATTATTTTATGATTTTTATAATTCTATTATCTAGAGTCCTTGAGGAACTAAAATTGTTCTCTGCTGGCTCTCCCTCATGTAATCCTGTTTTATATTTGTGTTTTTGTGATTAAGGAAATTCTCAGCTATATTTGTTTGAACTTAATTGGTGAGAACACCACAGTTCTTGTTTAGGGATGTTTTCCTCTGGCGAGGATTAAGTTTGTTTAGGCTGGAGCTCGGAGCCTATGACTAACCCTGGGCAGGGGCACTTTACCCTCCTCAGGATTTACATATTAATTCAGACATTTCAGATCCAGATCCTCTACTGTCTGCTGGGCCCAAGGCTGTGGATCCAATCTCGGCATCACTTCGGGTGACGGCATGGCATTCGGGAAAATCATCTGCCATTCAGAGATGCCTTCTGCAGACAGTGTTTGTTGTCATCGTCGTTATCATCGTTTTGGCTTAATTTTTACCCTTGTAGATTTTCCTCGTTTGTTGCGAACCCATCAATATTTTTGAAAGCATGTTTTATTTATATTTTAGTGGTTTTGTAGTAGGAAATATTTTAGAATAGCTAGTCCACCTCCTTCATGATCAGAAACCGCAGTCCAGGTGCCTATATAGTGCTAAATTCGTGGCTCCTTCATATTTATTGACTGGATAATGCCTTTTGTCAGAAAAACAAAGACATAATCTACAGGTTAGAATTACAGGTTTTGTGTGTATATGTAGGGAAGTGTGTTTGTACACGAATGTTTGATTTAGACAAGTAAATGTGTATTCTACTTCAGAGAATTGAAATTAATGGGCTCCTTTAGGGCTATATAAGTATTTTTAAAATGAAGCATACAATTTTTTTCTTCTGAATATAATGTTTTGGAAATGCTAATAAGATTCATGTGCAAATTTTCATTAATGAGATGTCTCTGATGGCATGAAAAAGAGAGTTTTTTTTCCATTGATGGCACAGTGAACTAGCAACTATCAAGTAAATATGTACTTTTACTCTTATGTATCCAAATTAGAATAAGGAGACAAATTCTTGTTGAAAATATACTGACAGTATTTTATTCTTTTAATTAGGTTGGCACTTTTATTCCTTTTCACTTGGAAAACTTATAAAATGTAGTGAGGTAAATGACAGCTCTTTAGACCAAAAGGGATTTAATAGTGTATGAGAAAAATTTCACTTATCTGCTCATTGTTTTTTACCAAGGAAATAACATAAATTACCCAATTAACCTTAATATCCTGTGGGTCATTCAGTGCGTATTATACATATCACCTTTTGATAGACTCTTCCCCACTGGTCTCAATTTTGCATTATCATCTTGACAAGTGCTGGCAGGCTTTGCATGTCTCTGAATGGGTGCATGGGTCTTTAGGGTGGCCCATGGGGTGGCAGCAGACAAACCAGGGTTCAGGTGGAGATACTACGTAACGCTGAGGCACAGCGCTGTCAGGGAATATTTCTGCACCCAGCTACATTTGGGATGGGAAAGACCACTGCAATGTCACATATCTAAAGTGCAGATTCTATTAAAGAGGAAGGAGAATTAGGTTGTGGTAGGGAGGTTTACACTCTTTGACACACACCAAAACCTAAGAAATTTTATTATAATATATTATGATTGTAATCAGTTTTGTGAATATAAAACTAAAGCACATATATTGAAAATTAGGAGATGGAGTTAGTGACTTTAAAAGGATTAAATGTTGAATCAGGTTCTCAGGATTTTACAGCTTGTTTTTTTCTCCTCTCTGTCCCATTCTGTAGTTTCTATTCTCAGAAAATAAATCTCCCCAAATGATATAGCTCTTGTTTTATGTTTGAATAAGTGATACATTCCTGTTTGACCTAATACTTTCAGGTCTCAGTTATATGTTGTTGTATAGTAACACCCAAAAGTTAGTATCTTTAAACACAAAACTGTTGGGTTAGAGGAGTATCCTGATTGATTGTTCAAAATAAATATTCTAGGCACAGTATGTCTTTTGATGATTACTCATAATACTAATTCTTAGAAGCAGAATAATAATAGATAAGTGTCTAATTTATACAGAACCATGTTAACAAAATTCATAAAGTAAATTAAGCTAGGTTGCTGTGTATTTATTTCATTAAGTTTTAATGTATAACATTAGAACTACCTTTTCCTGTAAATGAGTAGTTACCTTTTCCTGTAACTACTCATAAAAATAACTATTCTATAGTGACTGATCCATAAAAATTCCTAAATTTGCCTAAGATTTTATGGTAAATATAAACACTAGAATTACTTTTGTACTTAATTAGAGAAGAGCAAAATAATTTAGTGTCATATTTGTGACATGTAATATAGGAAATTGAACTCAGAATATAGATCAAGCAGCTGGAAGAAAAAGCCATGTTTATTTGATGAATACTTTAAGAAAGTCACAAAAATTGTCATAAATGCATAGATTATGATATACTGTAGATAATCTAACTGATTATATAATTATAAATTTAAAAAAGATAATGTCTTTAGCTTTGCTCATATAACAATTTGAGCCTAAAACTATATATTCAAATATGTGCACACTGCAGATGCTAATTATTCAATTAATCTTTCAAAATGTGACAAAATTGAGGTTTAGGATGGGAGATGAGAGTATAAGTTTTTAGAAACAGTTGTTGAAAATCTGGGCAGGTAAACTGGGTTTTATTTATTTTCTTCTGAAATTAAGAATTATGGCTAAAAGCACATAGGAAAAGTGTTAAAATCATCGTAGAATTTGAAGAGACCATCTTTCAGGGAGTCAGCAAGCCTGAATGGGATAAGAGAGATAAACGATAATTTGAAGAATTTAAAATCTGCCATGAGACACGACTTTATTGAGGAAGGCCAGTTTCAGAAAGCATAGCATAGCTATGGGAAAATGATTTAAAAAACCCCAACAATGATTATGGGCCAGACAGGAAACAATTGGAAATGAAAACAAAAGTCATTTCTGTTAAGACATTGGGTAGTGAAGCTAAGAGCATGGAAGGCCACCTAGGACAGAGACTGATGATTTGCATGAGTTTTTTTTAACTGCCCACATAGATAGAAGCACGAAAGACAGATTGGTGTAGTGCTTTGAATGGGGAAATTGGTCTTATTAAGGCATACTAATTGCATGTACCTTATGACTCAGCAGTTGTGTTCTCTAGCATGTATTCCATAGAGACGCTGAAATAAAGAACAAACTGACGGTAACCAGAGAGGATGGGGGAGGGAGATAATGGAGGAAAGAAGAGTAAGGGTCATAAAGGAACATGTATAAAGGACCCAAGGATAAAGCTAAAGTGGGGAAGGATGGAGGGTGGGAGGCGTGGGTGGTTGGGGCAGGGTAAGTGGTGGTGGGAAAATGGAGATAATTGTATTCGAACAACAATGAGAAAAATGATAAAGGAAAAAGAATAAAAATAGAAAACAAAAAGAAGAAAATTTCAAATACTTCTCTCAAGGTGTTAATTACAACAATGTTATGGTGGCCAGAAGTTGGAGGCAATTTGGGTATCATTACTGAGAAAGTACGTATAAGTAAATGAATACCATGGTGAATCAGCTATCCAAAACAGTGAGGTAGATGTAGAGTAGTCCCCTCTTACCCATGTGTTTTCTTTCTGTGGTTCAGTTACCCACAGTCAACCACAGTCCAAAATATTAAATGAAAATTTCAAGCCCTGGCTTGTGTAGCTCAGTGGATTGAGTGCAGGCCTGCAAACCAAAGGATCGCAGTTCGATTCCCAGTCAGGGCACATGCCTGGGTTGCAGGCCAGTTTCCAGCAGGGGACGCACGAGAGACAACCATACATTGCTGTTTCTCTCCCTCTCTCCTTTCCTTCCCCTCTAAAGATAAATAAATAAAATCTTTTAAAAAAAAGAAAATTTCAAGAAATAAGAAATGTGTAAGTTTTAAATTATATGCCATTCTGAGTAGCGTGATGGGATTTTATGCTGTCCAGCGCCGTTGTGACAAGACACAAATCATTCTGTTGTCCAGTGTATCTATGCTGTATCTACTACTTGCTCTTTAGTTGCTTACTTAGTAGCCATCTCTTATTGGACCTACATCGTGGTATCACAGTGCTTGTGTTTAGGTAACCCTTATTTTTCTTAATAATGTCTCATTCACCTACTTCATTTCATCACGTCATTATCTCATGTTATCACAAGAACCAGAAGGGTGAATATAGTATGACAAACATTCTGAGAAAAAGGATAGACCTAACACATAACACTTATTATAATATATTGTTATAATTGTATTTTATCGTTAGTTGTTAATCTCTTACTGTACCTAATTTAGAGATTAAACTTTATTATAGGTATGTATGTATAGAAAAAAACATAGTATTGATAGGGTTAGATACTGTCTGAAGTTTCAGCCGTCTAGGGTCTTGAATCATATTACCCTTGAAGAAGTGGGGACTACTCAACACAAAATAATATGGGCAGGTCTTTTTATGTTTTAAAGTCAAGTTTACTAAGGAATAATTCACATATATTACACTTTACTTATTTAAGTGTACCATTTGACAGGTTTTGACAAACTTTTACAATGAGGTAAATTAACCATAATCAAGGTGTACAAATTAGCAATTATCTCAAAACTTTTCTTGTGCCTCTATGCGGTTAATCACTCCCCCACACTCATTCCCAGGCAACCACTGACTGATTTTTTGTCCTTGTATTTTGCCTTTTCTAGACTATTATAGAAATGGAATCATACTATGTGTAGTCTTTTCTTGCCTGGATTCTTTCCCTTAAAGCTATACTTTTCAGATTCTTCTGGTATGAATATATCAACAATCCTTTGCATTGCTGTGTGATATTCTACTATTGGGCTGTAACCAAAATGCATTTACTCTTTCACCAGTTGATGGATATTTGGCTTATTTTCAGATCTGGGCTATTTTATATAAGCTGCCATGAACTTTTGCATAAAGATATTTGTGTGAACCTATATTTCTATTATTTATCTTGAGTAAATACCTGGGAGTTAAATAGCTGGGTCATATGTAAAGCACATATTTATTTCATGTAGAAGAAATTACTAAACTGGTTTCCAAGTGTTCTCAAAAACAACGTATTGAAATAAGAGTTAAATTTGTTGTATATTTACATAATCACTTGCTAATGTCAAGCTTTTACTTTTAGCCATTTTAATAAATGTTTACTGGTATGTTGTTAGGATTTAAATTGCAGTTTCTTGAAACAAATGCATTTGTACAACTTTATGTGCTTAATAAGCCATTTATTTATTGTCTCTATAGAAGTGTCACAACCTATTTTTTGGCCTTTTTTGTATTAGGTTGTTTGTATTCTTATGTTCAGTTATACGTGTTCTTTCTATATTACGGCTATAAGTCCTCTATTAAATATGCATTTTGAAAATCAGTCTGGGGATTGGATTTCCATTTCTAACAATATCTTTGAGAGCAGATATTTTAATATATTTAAATTTATCTAATTTTTCTTTTATGGTTAATGCTTTTGGTATCATATCTAAGACATTTTGTTGTCATATATTTCTATGTTTTTTTATAATTTTATATATTTAGGATTTAAATTTATGTCTATGACTATTCTTAAATTAATTTTTGTATATGGCATAAAGGGAATTTTTTGGTATATAAGTGCCCATTTTTAAAAATACCATGTTTGAATTTTTTGAATTGAATTAAGTTGCCACCATATAGTCATTGATGTCTGGATGTATTTCTATTTTGTTCCATTGACAGACTATTTATCTGTACATCTATCCTACCTATCTATTAATTTCAAAACTTATATATTAAATTTTCAAAATTTATTGATTACTCTAACTTCATAGTAAATACTAACATCAGGTAGTATGAGTACTCCAATCCAATTCTGTTTTTTAAAAAAAATTTTTTTGCTATTCTATATCCTTCCTTTTTCAATATACATTATAGGTAGCTTTTTTATTAATACAAAAAATTATTCCTAGAATTTTGGGTGAAATCCTATTGAAATTATAAATCAATAAATATAAAGAAAACTACCTTAATAATATTGATTTTTCTGATGATGGATATAGATAAACTTCTTTAATTACTTGATTTCTATAAACAATATTTTGTTATTTTCAGTGCACAGGTTTTTATGTATTTTGTTAATTTGACCCCGAGATATGTTATGCTTTTTTTATGAAACAAACACTGCATATATATTGTTTTTAAAATTTAAAGTTACAGCCCTGGCTGGTGTAGGTCAATGGATTGAGTGTGAGCTGCAGACCAAAGGGTCCCCAGTTCGATTCCCAGTCAGGGCTCGTGCCTGGGCTGCAGGCCAGGTTCCCAGTGGAGGCTATGCCAAAGTCAACCACGCATTAATGTTTTTCTCCCTCTCTTCCTCCCTTCCTTCCCCTCTCTCCAAAAAGAAATAATAAAAAATCTTAAAAAAATAAGTAAAATTTAAAGTTACATATTCTGTTTGCCAGTATGCAAAAGTGCAACTAATTTTTGTATCTTGACTTGTATCTTGTGTCATTGATAAAATCACTGTTAATCACTAAAAATTAGTCCAACTGAATTCTTTCTAGATTTCTTGGGACTTGCTATACAGAGGATATGCTGTTTTCAAATAAGAACATTTGTGTTCTAATTTGTATTTTCTGCATTTATTTTTATTTTCTAATGAAATTTATCTGATGATAAGGAAGGTTACTCTAAATTACTTTACTTTGGAAATTCAGGCAATCTTAAATAGATATAATTTAAAATTCGAATAAATGTATATTTACTTAAATCTGTGCAGTTTATGTCAGTTATATTTTTATAAGTCTGTTCATAAAATTAATGATGTTATTTTATTATATAATAATAGCTTTGTTGACTTCTATCACTATAAATTAGTTTGCATTTTCTAGAGTTTTATATAAATAAAATCATATTTATTACATACTATTTTTCTTCATTTTCCTTCAATCATCATAACAATTTGAGATTCATCTTGCTGTTACACATATAAATATACCCTTCCTTTTTACTACCGATTAACATTCTTGTGTGTGAAGGTGCAAGTTTGTTCATTCATTTACCAGTTGATGTCATTTAGTTGTTTCCCATCTTCAGCTATTACAAGTAAAGCTGCTATAAACATTGTATGCCAGTCTCGAATTGTCATAATTTCATTTTAGTTTGGGTAACACCAAATAATAGAATGGCTTGATCATATGGTCAGTGAATGCTTAACTATATATTTTTAAAATATTTTATTTATTTATTTTTAGAGAGGGGAAGGGAGGGAGAAAGAGAGAGAGAGAAACATCAGTGTGTGGTTGCCTCTGGAGCACCCACTACTGGGGGTCCTGGTTCGCAACCCCGGTATGTGTCCCAGCTGGGACTGGAATCAGAAACCCTTTGGTTTGCAGGCCACCACTCAATCCACTGAGCCACACCAGCCAGGGCTGAATGCTTAACTTAAAAAAAAAAAAAAAAAAACTAAACTGTTTTACAAAAGTAGTTGTACAATTTAACATGCCCCATTAGCCATGTATGAGAGATTTAGTTGCTTCAATTATATACTAGTACTTGATACTGTCTGTCTTTTTAATTCCAGCCATCCTATTGGGTGTGTAGTGGATTTTGCTGGCTTTTTTTATTGTTGTTCAATTAGAGTTGTCCTCATTTTCCCCCTGTTACTCCCTCCTGCTCTATTCACCCCCACCTCCCACATTTAATCCTCCCTCCCCCAGTTGTCTTTGTCCATGGGTCCTTTATACATGTTCCTTGATGACCCTCCCCTTCTTTCCCTCCAATATCCCCCCACCCCTGTCTTCGCATTTGGTTACTGTCAGTTTGTTCAGTTTGTTCTTTATTTCCATGTCTCTGGTTCTTTTTTGCTTGCTTGTTTGTTTTGTTGATTAGGTTCCGCTTAGAGTTGAGATAATATGATATTTGTCTTTTACTACCTGCCTTATTTCACTTAGCATAATGCTCTTCAGTTCAATCCATGCCATTGTGAAAGGTTCCTTCTTTCTTTCTGCTGCATAGTATTCTGTTATATAAATGTACCATAGTTTTTGATCCACTCATTTACTGATGGGCACCTAGGCTGTCATAAAGGAGTGCTGCTATGAACTTTGGAATGCATAGGTTCTTTTGAATTGGCATTTCAGGATTCTTGGGGTATAATCCCAGCAGTGGAATTGCCAGGTCAAAAGACAGTTCTGTTTTTAGTTTTCTGAGGAGACTCCATACTGTTTCCCACAGTGGCTGCACCACTCTGCATTCCCATCAACAGTGCACTAGGGTTCTCTTTTCTCCACATCCTCACCAGCACTTGTTGTTTGTTGATTTGTTTATGATGGTCATTCTGACTGGTGTGTTTTTTAATTTCATTTCTTAATGGTTGGATATATTTTCATGTGCTTATTTCCCATCGCTTTGTCCTTTCCAGTGAAATGTGTCTTCATATCTTTTGCCAATTTCCTGTTGGGTTTTGAGAGTTCATGTTTTTATTGAGATATAATTGACATATAGCATTATGTTAGTTTAAGGCATACAACGTAATGACTTGATATATATATATATATATATATATATATATATATATATATATATATATACTGTGAAATAATCACATTATCTATCACCAAACAGTTATAATTTTTTCTTACAGTGAGAACTTTTAATAGCTACTCTCTTAGCAACTTCCAAATGTGCTATATAGTATTATTAACTACAGTCATCATGCTGTGTATTATATCCCCATGACATTTACTTTATAGCAGGAACTTTCTGTCTTTGACCAAATTCCCATCACCCTCCCAAATTTTGAATTTTCTAGAACCTCCAATACAAGTTTAATGAGAAATATAGATGTCCATCTTTCACCAATAATTAAAAATATTTACTGTGTTTTTTTGGAAATGATCTTTATTGGCTTGGAAAGCTCCTAGTTTGCTGAGAGATTTTATCATAACTAAATTTTATTTTTAATTTTTTCAAATGGTTTTCTGCATCTATTCTAATGATTGTGTGATTTTGCAGTTGGAGTCTTTATTGTTTGTGAATTATACTGATTGATTTTCAATTGTTGAAAAACACTTGCATTCCTGAATGAAGCCACTAATTTATTATTGTTTTATATATGGTTGAAATTTATTTGATAATATTTTGTTAAAGATTTGAGCCAATAGTCATGGGGATATTAGTATGTAGTTTTCTTTTCTTGTAATTCTTTAATATTTAGTATCAAGTTAATGTGGTCTCAAAATATGGTGGAAAACATGACTTAATTGCTATGTCATAGAAGAGTTTGTATAGTATTGGTATTATTTATCTCTCAAATGTTTAGTAAAGTTTACCATAAAAGCATCTGAGCTTGGAGTTTTATTTTGGGGAACTATATATTTAATTTCTTTGATAATATGCTATTCAGGTGATAAACTTCTTGAGTTCAGTAATTTATATCTTTCAAAAAATTGTCCATTTCATCTGGTTGTCAAATATGTTGTCATAACATTGTTTATATTGTGTCCTTATTATTCACTTAATGTCTGTGGGAGATAGAGATCTATATACTCTTTCCTTCCTAATATTGGTAAACTATGTTTTTCTAGATTAGTCTGCCTAGAGTATTATTAAATTCCTTAATCTTAAGAAATTAAGTATGGGTTTTATTTACTTTATCTTTGGTTTTATATTTCCTATGTTGATAATTTTTCTCTTTATAATTTCCTTTCTTTCCTTGCTTTCATATTAATTGGCTCTTCTCTGTCTAGTTTATTATATTAGAAGTTAGTAT
>PVKM010024657.1:0-20395 GCA_004027735.1 Carollia perspicillata
ACAAAGTTGTTTTTTTTTTCTAACAGTCCACAAAGCAGGAATCCAGCCTCTCCGTCAAGTGGAGTGACCTTTCTCGTGTTGCCCTCCAGGGGCAAATGCTCAGAAGAATCCCGGGTGGAGGCAAGAGGCACAGCTGGGATCCAGCTGCCTTTGAAACAGCAGCCACCAGAAACACAACCCTACGAGAAACCACACCACCACCACCACCCGCAGCAGTAGCTCCTTCTCCAAATGATCGTGTGAATGCACCAAGAGTCCTCCAGTTAAAGAAACTGGGGGCCCTCAGGGTGTGTAAGTTGTCCTGCTTGGTCCACACCATAGTCCGCCTCCTTGTGTTCGAGCTGCAAGTGGGTCCTCAGCACCCAGGAACCCTGGCCCCACTCTGAGTGTGTCATTGGCACTTGTATTACCACAGTGACCATTTATAATAATACTACTTCCTGGCTCTGGGTGTTTTCCTCTCTCAATATTTGGCTGCAGTATTCTGATATGGTTGTCCTGTTGAGGCTGTGGGAAGGGCCAGGCCCTGGGAATAAAGCCAGTCTCGCCCACAGGGTTGGGGGACGTTTTCCAGTGTCAAACATGCAGGTGAAATGCGGGTTCATGGACAGGAAGCCAGAACTCAGTAGGTGAGGAGGTCTGAGCTTATGGGAGTCCGAGCATCCCTCCCCGCAGGGTAGAGAGGAAAGGTACCCTTGCTACATGGGTGCAGGCCTAGGGCTAGAGAGGGAGGGACGTGAGCAAGCTCCACAGTGAAGTGTGTTCTTCTATTCCTTTTGCTATCCTTGGTCACTGAGTGAGACCCTCTTTAAATGTCCCAGCCCAGTCTTAAGAGTGCTTTGGGGAACTTGAAGAATGAGCTCAGGTCTGCAGTTAAGAGCAGAGTTAGAGGTTCCCTGATGCTGACATGGTGAACACACGGGGCACTCAAAGTCCTTGGCAAGTCAGCCCACAGGCCTCCCTAGTTCAGAGGATCAGGTTTGGTTTAACTGAACAATGGGCTTCCCTGCATCATTTCTCATTATTTATGTCTACTGCCTTCCCAGTAACGAACATGCTGATAAGCTCAGTAATGGCTGTCACGATTGTTTAGAGAGTTAAAAGTTAGAATCCAGCTTTGCAGCACGGTTTCAAGTTTCCTGATCACATCCAAGTCCGCCATATGACCTGCCAGCTGAAACGTTCCGTTTTCGGGGGCGGCTCACATAGGGTTTACTCCAGCAGTACCGGGGAAACACCGAGTGCCGACTGCCTGGAGAACACAGGCTTATGCGGCATGTGGCCACGGCCCATGGGCCTTAAGGAAGAAGAGACTCTTTTCCCTCTAGGGCTTAGTCCATACAAAAAGATATTCTGAAAAAAATTGTGTCTAGCTGTAGATGAACAAGTAACACATGAGATCCTTAGGCACCCACAGTGTAGTCCACAAAAGAGAAAAGAGAAAATGCATATTAGAATATAATATGCATTTTTATAGTGGCAACTGTCTTTTTATGAGAGAAATACTAGTCGGATACTGAGGTCATCTTTTAACTTGCAGATTAGTTTGTGAATGATATATCGTCTTTCTGTGAAAGTTATAATAAACAAAGGGGCATGACAGACAAGTGAAGGAGAACTTGAGATGGATGCAAACATTTTCCTTGGCCTTGGGAAATTAGATTGCACACTAGAAATTGGACTATTTGTTGTCAGGGGAGAGATTCTGAAATCACCGGGGCATGAAAGTGTTCTCAGGCTCATTCCAAAGCAACCAAAATGCAGAGTCCAAAGACAATCAGAGTCTCATAAAGTGTTTTGCCAAGAAAAAAAATGGAACTTTGCCTTCTTGGCTTCCAAAAAGAGGGTTTCCATCCAGGTTCCCACTGGAATGAAGAAGTCATTCACATATTTTCCCACCCTTTCTGGTCTCTCTGGATCATGGTGGCTTTATTTTAGCTAGTTATTTACAAAGAGAAAATGGTCCCTTAGAATTAGGTCAAAGACCAGTCTTCAGGTAAAGAAAAAAAAAGGAAGGTTAATAAAAATAGCAGGACATAATATTGCATCACTATCACTATGGAAGACGAACTATGCGCAGCAAAATACTGGCAGGATATAACACAAAAATGTGGAGTGTTGTCTAATAGAGTCAAACAAGCATGTTTTCTGTAATGAGGTGCTTTGGTGGATAGAATGGATAACATATACCCCTCCCATCTAATTTATAAATAAATCCACGAAGAAAAATTCCCATTCCCAGCTATGACTTAGTGCTATTAGTCAAGTCCTCACCATCTGCACAGCAGGATCCCAGATGACTACAGTGAATCCTGAATACTCCTGCGTTTTAAAAAATGTTTACCCTTAGAAGGAACTAAGGCACCAAGAAACTAACAAAGACCACTCTTGACTGTCTTACTTAATTCCTTCTATTAGATTTTAAGTCAGAAATATTGAATGCCATAATCCACAGATGCGGGTCTCACACTCATCATTTTTGAGTCAACTCTCAGTTTGTAAAAAATAATAGCTACCATTCACTGAATACTTGTTGTGTGGCAATAACTGAGTTGATTGTTATTTGTTTGAATCCTTACAACAGACATTAGCAAAGGAACAGGTGGAGGCACCAAGAAGTTAAGTCAACTTCCAAAGGTCACAGAGCCAGTAAGTGGCAGACCGGGGATTTGAACCCTGGCCTGCTGACTCTAGAACCCACACTCTTACCCATGAAGCTTTACTGCTTTATGAAGCTCTATGACATTGCAGCTTACTTGGTCTTTGAGGACTATGTGGTGTTCAAAATTCTTCGTTTAAATATTCATACAGGACATAAATGTGTACCTTGAGACTTTACAATGAACATATTCCTATGAATTTCCCTGGCACAATTCAAGCTGTCTACATATCTCCAGTCTGAAAAGCAGGAAAAGATGCCATTTGCCTGGTGGTTTTCGTCTTCAAGCATGTGTTTCCGGAAAATTCTAGAAGTGCAACTACAAAATGTATGGCTTCAGCGCGTGTGTGTGTGCACTTATTTGGGCGTTTGGAGCGTGAGAGGTTATGATGTGTGCATAGCCAGGCTCTCCAGGAAGGTTAAGTGGTTTGCACAGGGTCTGACAACTAGTTAATTAACGGCATGATCAGGATGAAGGCCCAGGTCTCAGTTCCCATCTCGGGATTCTTCCAACTGTTTCTTCATCTTCGACCCAAGAACAGATAGAAACAATCTCTAATGGCTCGACAGAATTTTAATAATTACTTAGAATCTGGTCATTCTCATTCCAGTGGATATTTTTCCCTACGATAGGCTTTAAATATTTTACATATTTTTTAGAGCTGGCCAAAATAGGCCTCTGGGGGCCATAACATGTTTTGTTTATAAGAGAGGAAAAGAGATAAAAACATAACTTAAGAAAAATAGTGACTATGAAGGCAAAAAGAATGATAAGGGAAATTAAATCCCCTGCGTAGAGGTCTGATGCTGATAACTTTTCCTGACCCCCAAGTGGAAAGCTATCTTCCTTATGTGGGAGTCCCCAATCCTTGGCTCTGCTTTTTTCCCTTCCAGTGAAGACAGCGGTTCTCGTTATTAGCACAGATCAGAGCAGGTGACAGTAAACCCAATCTGGGAATGTGAATCTAAAGTATCTTCCTCATGACCGATGGATCGATCGATCATGCTTCCAAGGCTTCGGCTCCAAGTCGGGGAGGGCCGTGAGCTGCCCTGGCCTGCGGAGTCCTGGCTCAGAGTAATGCCTGTGGAATGAGGGGGTCATTACCCACCAGCAGCCTTGGGTGTGGGAAACTATTCCGTCAATTCAGGGAAGGCAGCCCAAACTCTGAAACTTTGATATCTTTCTTTTTCCAAAGAGCAAGCTAAAGATTCTGGGTTCCATCACTCTTAGTAGGGGGTGAAATGACTTAATTGTAAACCAATGACCTCACCCTAATAGCCATGGTCTAATCGCCGCTAAAGAAAGCTGCCTTCTTGGTTCCTGCCAACTTGCAAATGCAACAGATTTCATCGGAACATGATTGCATTCATTAGAGATTATTCCATGAAAACAGTGAGGATTTGCGTTTACCCTGTACTTAACTCCAAAAACGACAACCGCCGTGTGACCTCCGGCCAAGTGTTGACCAAAACAGCGTGAGGAGAAAGTTGCGTCCCAGGCTCTGAGCACACAAAGGTTCCTCTTCCTCAGTGAGCCGTCGGTTCAGGTTAGAAAAAGCAACCAAGTCAACAGAACACTCCTCGCCTGAGATGCACAAGATCCTTAGTTTAGAACGTTTGGATGCTATTTCTCTGAATGAACTCTGTAAATTTCTGCGGGAAACAATGACACATGGTGCCGGCCAACTGTCTAACTGGAACATGTCAGCGTCCTGGGAGATTGAACTGACGCAGGTTATGTGGAGGCAGCAGGAGGGCTGGGGACAGGTGCGGGCGCACTGGTGGCTAGACATCTGTCTCCTCCCTTGTGGTGTGTGCATGAGTATCGTAGGAGGTCAACGGAGGGGCAAAGGTTTGTTGGATGCCCAGATACTCGCTCTTAGGAGGGAGGCAGAAGAGCGAAAAAAGTGGGAAAAAGAACCAAGAAACACTAGTATAGCACGACAACATTTCCTCAAATTGTCCTCAGCGTTTTCCAGCTAATCTCTGTGTCATTGCTGAGAGATCGATTAGCAAGGTTCCACGTTTACAGATGAAAGGACTGAAATGAAAAGGGACGAGGCAGGATGGTTGTCTAATGACTCGCTTTGATCGATTAGCACGTCAGAGCAGGGCCTGGAGCGGCATTCAAAACGTCTGAGAGTTGCTCCTGAGCCTTGACAATGGAAGGGAGTCCTGATTTTGTCAAGGAAGGAGGTTAAAGCAGCTGAGCCCGCTTCCCTTGCCCTGTGGCTCGGCTGGCCTGACTTCTCTCACATCCGTGCCCTGGGTCACGGAGAACAGGGAGCCGGGAGTGGGTGGGAGGGTCGGTGCTGAGCCAGCGCCCCCTCTAGTGAAACGTCCTGAGGCCATGTCACGGTGAGCAGGGGCCAGTATCGTTCCCTTCCTATCGGAAGGATCACACGATGATGTTATGTTATCCTTTCCTTTAGGGAATACCAACACCCCAAATTATTTATCATGAGTCCCTACAGAATAACAGCCCTCACCCTAGACCAAGGAAATACCTCTTTCAGTCAAACAAATACACTGGGAATCAGTGAGCAAAAAGTCCTATGTCACATGAGTTGTGAAGTACTCAAAGCAATTCTTTTTTCAAAAATGAACTGTATTTTTTAAAAGGATTTTTCTTTATTTATTTTTAGAGAAGGGGAAGGGAGGGAGAAAGAAAGGGAGAGAAACATCAATGTGTGGTTGCCTCTTGCATGCCCCTTACTGGGGACCTGGCCTGCAACTCAGGCATGTGCCCTGACTGGGAACTGAACCAGTGACGCTTTGCTTCGCAGGCCAGCACTCAGTCCACTGAGCCACAGCAGCCGGGGCTCAAAGTAATTCTAATAGATCTGGTTGAGCCAATTATCTGGAGCAACAGCCTCACAGGCCAGTGAAGTGAAGGGCACTTTGCAGGGTCACAGTTTGTGTCTCTGCTTTTATCTGACCTTCACCCTGCCCAGCTTCCTATGATCTGCCTGCCAGTTCGGTCAGAGAATGACATCAATTTCCAGAGTGGTTTTTGGAGCTATCTTTGAGCTGACTCATACTGACTGTTCCTCATCCCCCCTGGTATGGAAGTTGAGTCAGTAGGAGGGAAATGTATGCAGTTCTGATAAGGGGGTGGAGTAGATATATTAAACAATATTGATTGACAAGCCACTATATGTAGGTACTTTTCTAGTCCTGGAAATACAGCAACGAGCGAAACTCATAAAAATCTCTTCTCTCATTGAATTTACAGTTTGGTGCGTGTGTGTATAATTGAGACAAGAGTGGGTAAGACATAATGGAAAATGTAGTGGGAAATTTTACATGGTGTGTTAGAAAGCAGTAAGTGCTACCGAGCAGTTTTGAGGTGGGAAGTGATAGGTGTAATTTAAATGAAGTGACAAGAAAGCTCAGTGAGAAGGTAACATCTGAGCAAAACAGGAAAAAGTCACAATTCCTAAGGCCACGCTGGGGAGAGCGTTTCAGGCCCAGGGACAGCAGGTACATAGGCTGTGAGTAGGGCCACCGTGATGCCCCCTTTTAGGGTGTGCCATTCTCGTGTTGTCCTATGTTACCGGTGTCCACTGGATCTGTGTCATGAACAATGTGTGGAGGGAAACATGGCAGACCTATCATGAGGCAGGAGCATTCTGGGAAGAGCAAGGAGGCCAAGGAGGGTAGCGGAAGTCAGAGAGAAAATGAAGGGCCAGGAATTTCCAGGCCCTCCTCACTAGCTATGTGGGAAGGCTACTTGACTATACAAGGAATTTCTAGACAGCCGCATTGCTTATGACTACTGATACCACAAATTCTAAAAATGGTTGGGCTAGGCAGCAGGTACTGGGTTTAATAGGGAGATCCATGAGGGGGATATAAAAGTGATGTGTCTTTTTCACTTGGTGGTTTTTCAGTTGTCCGGCTTCTTGCTGAACTTGGAAATGAAAGTGGCCATCAGGGCTGACACCAGGTATAATGTGTTTGCTGTATTATTTGGAATATTCAATTCTGCTCTAGAGGGCAAGAAAACCAGTGGAACAGTGAAATCCATAAGAAACCTGAGCCATAAATGGTAAACAGCTCATTCTTTGTGCAATATAAACAAAACTCAGCATGTGTTCAGTACAGTCAGAAAGTCATTTAGTGTATGCTAAAACGTATTGAAGGTAAGTAGCATGAATGGATTATATATTATGCAACAAACAAAAATGTTACCTCTAGGGAGAAATGGGTAGCAATATTAAGTCATCAGTCTTGGTCATGCTACCTCTGAGCTGACAACTACATCATCCCCATATTACCAGCCTCTCCTTGGAGACCCTCAAATGGTTCCATTCTGGTCCCACAAGAGCTGTGCTTAAAATATGCAGGTAAAATCTATGGCTGTTCAGCAAGCTAAATGGAAAGGTGCCAACATTGGCCGTGGGTTCTTGGTCCTGCATTTCTCTAATAGAGGAAATAAGTGTCCTTGGCCTAGGGGGCTTCCAACTGTGGTATCCCTTGCCCAAACTTCAACACCGGTCCTATAACCACCCCATAAGTGCACAGAAAGAGCTGGGAGAGGGCACACGGACCTTCATCATCCAGGATTCAGGGAAGGGTGCTGTCACCTGTGTGCTCCTCACCCTTATGAACTCACCCCACCTCTTTCCCTTTGCTTTCCTCTGTGTGTTTTAAGTGACTTGAACAAACCAATGTGACTCCAGCATCTTAACTTGGTCTGCGTACCTTCCTGTTTTGTGACTTCTGAGATAGCTTGGGATAATTTCCCACCCCCTCCCCATTTTCTTCCCACACCCTTACCACCTAAGTGCAAAGCCCAAGGCACTCTGATGGTGTCAATGGTCCCTACCTTAGGTTATTAATTCTTAAAGCCTGGCATTCACAAGTTTCTTCCGTCTTTGTGAGGGAAGTAATTTAAATTGTAAAAAGAAGAAAAGAAACCTACTGTGTCTCTGAACATTCACATTTTCATTAGTTGTGAGAGACACTTCAAAGCTTGACTGACTTTATCCACCTGGAAGCTTTAAAATAGGGGGTCTATTTTTAGCTTGTAATAGCCAAGGGGGAAAACTCAAGGCCATTTTGGAATGAGTAAGAGCTCTTCTGAGAGTCAGGACCTTGACTCACTTGTTTTCCTCCTACTCTTTCCATCTACTATTATTTACTGATCATAATTGCTAGGAGCATGTTTGCACTGGTCCCTTTGAATAACTGGGCTAAAATAAAGATTGTGGGTTTGACTCATCATAATATATGAGTCAACCATAGGGCTCCTTCCTTTATTATTATAGCCTGCAAACTGCTGAATTAGTATACAACTTAGATCTATAGAACTAAGCACAACTATATATACATATATATTTCAAATTATACAGTGTCTAATCTGTTTAACATGTTCTGTGGAAAAGGACTGTGCTGAAAAAAAGTAGTATGAGTTATCCCTCCAAAACTGCATAGGTCAAAAAGGACAATAAAGGGTTACAGTAATAGCACATATCTTTTTGATTAGAGAGATTTTATTTTTCTGATTTTGTCTTTGCTCTCAATGTGTTGATTACATCTGACCAGATTAAGCATATGATTATATAAAGTCAGCAATCAAGGTCTGTTAATTTACTTATGACCCTTCCGCTAGCCCCTCCTTCCCATCCACCAACTGACCTTTAAAAATTTTTGTTCTTCGTAGAATCGAATGTAATTATGTGATTAAAAGTGGCACATAGCCTGATGACACAAGTGGCTCTGAGGTGTGGACCACTGTTCCCATTAGATGCCTGACCCCATATCACATGATGGAGGGGCTGAGTGAGGAAGACAGGGGACCCATGCAATGTCAGCAGCTGGCTAACAGTTCTCCAAAATGAGCTCCATGCTACTCTACCTTGGGCCAAAAATAGTCTGCGGACCCACTAAGGGTGCACTTTAGAGCATATTCAGATATTTTCAAGACACTTGAGAACCAGGATTTTTAGGCCCTGCAAGGTTTTCTCACTTGGCTTTTCGTTTCGGCTACACCTCCACCTTCTCCTTCTCCTCGGGTCCCCACCCCTCAGTTAGCTCAGCCAAGTACAGCCAGAGGGAGGTCAAGGTTCATGCCACACCCTAGCTGCCTTGTGGAAACCTCCGTGGCAGAAGCCAAATATGAATATTCAGTAGAGACACACTCATGCTCACACAGCACACATACACACAGTGAAATTCAAACTTACAAGCCATTCCAATCAGTTAAAAAATTTGCTAAGTTTGCTTATTTTTTTGGTTAAGATGTTTTAAAGGGACTACAATGCAGAATGCAAATTCAATAGAGCTAACTAATTCTTACTGAATCTGGTTTTGCCTTAAAACTAAATTTAGGGCTCTTCCATTAACCTAAGTGGTTTTTATTTTACAACAGATGTTAAGTGAATTATTTTCTCTTTCTGTGTGAGTCAGTAAGTAAAGGGGCATTTAGATAGTTTAACTCTATGTGTAATCGGTTGCTCACTGTCTTTATCTCTCTCTCTCGTCTGTCAGCACCGTGAAGGTAAGAATTGATTCTCCTTGTCCCTCCTCACACCGTCAATGACTGGCACATAGTACCTACACAATACATACTTTTAAAAGAGATGAGTGGATATTTGGAGGGCTGGAAGAATAAAGGGAAGGGAAGAAGGAAGGTGAGCGTGGGTGGGGGAAGGCTCCAGCCTACCACCGAAGAGCTTTGCCTCCTTCTCCCACAGATGGGAGGGAGGGACAGCAGCTGAGTTCTGCACCATGCTCCTTAGGGTGCCTGGAGGAGCTTGGACTTCCAGGTCAGAACAAAATCTTTGCTCTGCCCCTGCCTGCAGCTGATTGTTTAACCACGTGGAATCTCAGTTTCCTCCTCTGTAAACTGGAGAGGATACCATCAGCATTTACAAATGGTATTGTGACAAATGCCAAATTATATACTCCCATGAAAGCTCTCAGCTTGGTGCCAGGCTCAGAGTCCTGCAAAAGGATGCACTAACTACATGGCAGTTTTCCAAGAGGCACTGAATTCCAGGCTCAAAACGACCCTTGACTCACCTGTAAGAGTGGCCAATTTGAACAGCAGCACGTACCTGCTGCTGAATGGATGAACTTGTTGCTTACAGCCACCAAGACCTGATTCTCCTATTGGCTTCCAAATTCCCGTTAATAGTGCTTCTCCTGCCCCCAGTTATTAAAACCCAAAACTTCAAACTCATCCTTGGAAACATCCTTTTCCTCAGTGACCACATTTTGCAAATTCAATGGCTCCTGTTCCTTTTCCCCTACATGAACTGTCATATTTATTTTTCCTCTCCTATCTGCCACCATACCTTATGTTTATGCTTGGATCCTACAGGTGGAGAGCACGCACCTGGGTGTCAGCCGGAACTGGGTCAGAACGCATGCTCTGTCACTTTTTACCCACGTGTTGCTGGACAAGCTACTGAATATTTCTCGGCCTCTTTCCTTATCTAGCAAAAGGGATAATAATAGTGCCCACTTCATATGATTGGGGGAATTAATTGAGAGAAAGTCCAGTGACAATGTCATTTCTTGTTGCTATGTATAGGTATATAACATAAAGTCATATTATCCATCCAGCGCTGGAATTTTTTCTGGCCTTGGCTTGAATCTTTTCTGGGATGGGTGGATCAGAGTGTGGGAAAATGCGATTTATTTATGACTAAGCTTAGTTGTTATAAAGCTCATCCCTAGAGAGAAATGAAGTTCCCCTCTCAGTCATGTTTAGCATGTGGAGTGTAGCAAAAAATCACTGGAATAATTTTCTGCATTACAACAAAATTTTAAGTTTATAAAGTAATCTCTCGTGCTTCATTTCTGTGTTTCAGCTTGCCAATTCAACACCACAGATGGTTGACATTTTGCTTCTAATGTCTATGGTCTCTTATACTTTATTAATATCTTTCTTAAAATATGTTGTGCTACATTAACCACGGAAATGCAATGGACTCATAATAAATCAATCAATCTCGAAAAAGAGGACAAAGTTGGAAGGGTCTTACTTCTCAACTTCATAATTTCATACAAAACAAGGCAGAGTGGTACTATCCAAAGAATAGATACATAGACCCATGGAACGTAATCGAGGGTCCAGAAATAAACTCCAGGATGCGTGGTAAATTGATTCTTGACAGGGGTGCCAAGATAATTAATAGTCATTTCAACAAATGATGCTCTGATAACTGGATATCCACATGCAGAAGAAGGTAGGTTCTTTCCTTATGCCATATACAACAGTTAACTCAATATGGAGCATAGACATATATCTAAGAGCTAAAACTGTAAACTCCTAGAAGAAAGCATAAAAGTAAACCTTTATGATGTTAGATTAGGCAATGGTTTCTTAGATATGATACCAAAAGCACAAGAAACAATGAAAGCAAAAGAAAAGGTAAATGAGAATTCATAAATTAAAACCACTTGTGTTGCAAATAATGCCAATAAGAAAGTAAAAAATAAACCACAGAAAGAAAATATTTGCAAATCACATATATGATGTGAGACTTGTATTCTGAATATATTAAAAACTCTTAAGCTCAAAATAAAAAGCTAAGCCCTGGCTGGTGTGGCTCAGTGGATTGAGTGCTGGCCTGTGAACCAAAGGGTGACAAGTTCGATTCCCAGTCAGGGTACATGCCTAGGTTGTGGGCCAGGTCCCCAGTAGGGGGCAAGAGAGGAAACCACACATTCACACATTGATGTTTCTCTCCCTTCCTCCCCTTCTTGCTAAAAATAAATAAATAAAATCTTTTAAAAAATAAAACATTACTCCCCCAATAGGCAAAAGCTCCAAGTAGATGTTTTTCTAAAGAAGACAAACAAATGGAAATGAGCACATAAAAGACGCATGACTCCATTAGTCATGAGGGGCATGTAAATCAAAACCGCAATGAGATATCACTTCACACCCACTAGGATGACTGTAATAAAAAAATGACAATAACAAGAACTGACAAGAATGAGGACAATCTGAAAACCTCATACATTGCTGGTGGAAATGTAAAACTGGTGCAGCAATTTTGGAAAACTGACAGTTCTTCAGAATGTTAAACATAGATATACCAGATGACCTAACAATTCCACTCCTAGGACTGCCCAAGGGAAGTAAAGCACACGTTGGTACAAAAACTTGAACACAGATTATTATTCATCACAGCCTAAGGTGAAAACAACCCAAATACCTGTCAACTGAGAAAGTAATAAATTATGGTATATCCATACAGTGGAATATTATTCAACAATGTAAATGGACAGACTGCCAAACACTGTGCTAAGTGAAAGAATCCAGACACAAAAGATCACATATTATACAATATGATTCCATTTTTTTAAAGATTTTATTTATTTATTTTTAGAGAATGGAAGGGAGGGAGAAAGAGGTGGAGAGAAACATCAACGTGTGGTTGCTTCTCATATGCCCCCAAATGGGGGGCCTGGCCCGCAACCCAGGCATGTGCCCGTACTGGGAATTGAACCAGTGACCTTCTGTTTCACAGGCCAGCACTCAATCCACTGAGCCACACCAGCCAGGGCTGATTCCATTTTTATTAAATGCTCAAAACAGACAAATCTGTAGAAATGTAAAGTGGATTTGTGATTGCTTAGGGCTGCAGGGTTGGCGTTAGCTAATGACTGCTAGTGGTTACAGAATCTCCTTTAGAGGTGATGAAAATGCTCTAAAATTAGATTGTGGTGATATTAGGAACCATTGAATTTTACACTTTAAAAGAATGAATTACATGGTTTATGAATTATAGATCAATAAAGTTGTTTAAAATACGTGCATACAAATTTAACACAAAACTCTGCTGTGGTTGGACCAGTATTTGTTCTCTGGGATTAATTATTATTTTTGTGGCTTATACTTTATTTATACATTTATAGCACTAAATAGTAATTGTATTTGTTCATATCTATCATAACCTATATGTCCCCAAGGACAGAGATCATTTTTGTTAATAATTACACCTCCATTTCCTTGTATAATAGTTTGTGCAGAATATATAATTTAAAGATGTTTATTGAATGGATAAATTTTAGGCTACGTGAATGTAGTCGACATTGGCTGTAAGGTAGACATTTCACATACAATCAGCTAATCCTCCTGAAGCCTCTTTCCATGTAGATTGTTTTTAAGCCATGGCAATTCTCATCTTATACTTGGGTGGTAATTTTTTTGAATCAAAGTCACAAGAGCTTTGCATTTATTTGTTAAATTGTATCTCCTTAGAGCTCATCCTTCTAGTCAGTTGAGATTTTCTTGGCTCTTTTCTCTATTTCTTTATTTCTTCCTGCTTTGTATTACAAGCAAATCTGAATAATCACACTTGTTTATTATTGAAGACTTATAATTCCTTCTCCAACACGTTGATGAAAACATTCAACCGGGCAGAGCTAAGGTCAAAGACTGTGGAACATCAAACACTACTTGAAGATGGACTTCGAAAACGGCTCAGGCTAACTGCTCCGATCTAGTCCTGTGGCTGGGACATCTTTGAGAGTGCCTTTCTACCGGTCTCCCAATCTTCTTCAATGATTCATGGCGTAATTTTCAGGAACATCAGAAATTGTTTATAGTTTAGAGAATGAATCATCTTAGAGTTTTCAAACCAGTCCATACTAGCCTGAAATTTCATGTTTCCCACACTTGCATTTTTCCTGTTTTGCTTTTGTCATCAATCTTGGTCCAAGGTAGGCCACGGCCCTGCTTTTTTATGTGGCTGTGGTGCTAACAGGCATGTTTTAGTAGCCGGGCCCTTCTGTCCCTACATGCTCCTCAGCCTGCTTCCCTCTGAACTGTGCCACAGAGCCACCTTAATGAAAGGGTGAACAACAACCATGGTGCCGTTCTCCCATTTCAGGGCATGGAACTGGACCACCTGGGTATCAAAAGGTGGAGGGCTGTACATTTCTGGCTTGTAATATAAAACATACAATTTCAAAATTATGATTTGTACACAGTAGCTGGAGAAGGATCACAATATATTCCTTGTAATTTAAATAATTTACCCAACAAATATTTCCCGAGTGCCTACTGTATGTTGATGAAACTGTTCCAGATGTCAGAGATACAGTTGTGAAAAAGACAAACACAGTCTCATGCTCAAGGAACTTATTTCCAGAGGAAGAAGGGGACCAAAACCAACTTTGTACATGAAGTACTGTCTGATGGCTCTTAGGAAAATAAAACAACATGGCACCCAAAGGGCGTGATGCTTATTTTAAAGGCTAGAATTCCTAGGACCATAATGAACATTTTCAAATTAACTCGCACTTCAAAGATCTCCTTTCATGCCAATTGATGTTCAATATTGTTGTCTCAACAGTCAGCCACCACCTCAGATCAGATCTCTCCCCAAACTTTCCTGCTCACTAGTCCAAATATCGTTGGGTTTATACTCCTCCCGTGGAATTTAGGAGTTGATCTGAACCTTTTAAGCCAGTTAGAGTAATCCTACTGTATTTGTTTTTTTTTTCTTTTTTAAAAAACATTTATTTATTTTTAGGGAGAGGGGAAGGGAGATAGATAGAGAGGGAGAGAAACATCGATACAGGAGAGAAACATCAATGGGTCACCTCTTACACACCTGGCCTGCAACCCAGGCATGTGCCCTGACTGGGAATTGAATGGGTGACCTTTACGTCTGTCATATGATAACCAACCCACTGAACCATACCAGTCAGGGCTAGAGTATCCTGCTCTCTTTGCTTGGATTGCTTTGGACAGGGGCATTGGTCCCAATCCTTGCAAATGAGACTTGAGGTTTAACACAAGGTTTCTGAGAAAGGTTCCTTGTTTGTAAATAAGACACAGGAAGAAGATAAGGAGTTCTCTACCACTGGAAGTCAGGCAATGACCTGAACAAGACACCTGTACCTATGACAATCACCTTGCAACCCTAAAGAAGCCAGCGTGGGTACAGAGCCTACATGCCCAAGTAGTCTCAGAAGAAAGAAGGATATTTCAAAACTATCTTTGTGGTAGCTGAGCGATGGAATTGTCCAATGCTGGAGGCACCCTACTTTGAGTCTTCTTGTTATGTTAGATAATGAATGCCTTTTCTGTTACTAGCAGCCTGCAGCATTTTAACAGATAAAAGTGGATACAAATGCACATGTATAATGAGCAATCTGACTGATTGATTAAATGTATATGGAGGCATAAATTACCTCCCCACTCCATTTGTGATTGTCACATTTATTTTTACCTCAGGCAAAAGCAACTGTAGAATCAGAAGATTTCAGGGTTGAAAATAAGTAACTGAATTTACGACAATTAAAACAACAATTCAATATGTAGTGGTATTACACTAAAATAAAAGAAATGCTTACAAATTTGTTAACTGCTTGCGATGCAGTAAGACATCAAATAAACCAATTTTTCTTCAAGTTCTTAGTAAAAGAAATCTAATGTTGGGCCCGGCCTTTCACTTTATCACTGGAATAAATGGAGAATAGTCACTGCCATCAATCGCCTGTTTGTTCCCGCAGGGGGCTCCCCCACTGGCATACATTATGTATGGAGATGAGAGGGGGAAACTGGGTCCCTTTTCATGATGTCTTTTCTTCTCAACTACAGTATTTCCATTGGATCTGCTTTTCAATAAAATGAAAGCAGAAATGTTAAGCTATTGCTGTCAGGAAACAGCTTTCTCTAAAAATGAAATGCCAATTGTCCTGCAAAAATTTTCTGTTTCTCATTTTCAGTGTTCTATGGGTCACTTTGATATAGTCAAAGCTTTGGAATATTTATGAAGATTTGTTATTTTTTGGAGAAGGACCAGTAAGGCAGTAACAACCTCAAGGGGTTGTTATTTAGCGGTTCAACCTTTATTTATAAAGCACAAGTGGCGTACTGATGAAACATCAAAATATGTAATATTCATCAGGTTTCTTCTGTGAGTGTGACTTCATTCAGAACCTTTGATATACTGCTGCTTGGAACACAGTTGTAAGTAGTATAACTAGGAGGCACGGGGAAGGGTGGAGACGCTAGTGTTGAACATAGTCACTCACCCATAAAAGAGTCACAGGTCTTCCTTCTCCGCTGTGCTCACCTTCTGGTTTGGTCTGTCTATCTTACCAACCCACGACGGGCAACTATGATATTCCTTTCTGCTTGCTTCCCCTAATGGCCAAGCCTCGATGGCCCTCGAGGGCTTAAGGAGCATCTGTCCTCCTTCCGTCTGTCTGGGAGGAAGCGGGATGCTGTGGAGGCAGGGTGGCTCATCTCTACACATGCCCAACTTACAAAAAAAACAGTTTTGGTATCCTCATTGTGTGTGTGTGTAATTTTCCCCCCAAAGATGATTTGCTGGAGGGGGAGCTTCCTTCATACTTCTTGAGAAAAAACTGTAGTCAGATTGTTCCTATCAGTTTAGAACTAATAAAAGCATACCTGTCACTTGGCCCGACTCTTACTATCTTACTATAGGGCATTGCTCAGGAGTGTAAACATTTCTGGAGAGCTCAACAGAGGTATAAGGAGAAATCATGATCTGGGGAAGTCTCTGTTACTGATTTGTTCAGGCAACTCAAACACCTGAGGCTTACTGTCTTTCCCGGTCTTCCACATAACTCTGTAAGACCTTGGGGCTGATGAGGTGATGTTTTAGATCATGCATGGATGGGTACTCTCAACTGCAAACAGCCAGAGCAATATAGGTTATTGCAGATGATCTTTTTAAATGCAACTGGAATGTTTTTGTGGGTCTACCCAAAATGTCCAGTGATTATGTGATAAATCCACTCACAAACATTTTACTCAATTTCTTTCCAATTTGCTTTACTCAATAGGGTAGGTATAGTCCATTTTTTTAAAGCAAGCCATGAGATATTTTTTTGCAATGACAGTCAATCCTCATCTCATTTCATATGTTCTACCTCCTAACACAACTAAACCTAAAGTTTTAATACAATTTTAGATATCAAATTTAAGCTGTGTGTTACACGAGCAAACATTTTGTTAGGACACAGAAGCAAATAGTTCAAAGGCCAGTAGTTGATGCATCCTGATGGTCTCCATGGTACATACAGTCCCTTCTTCCTCCCATCAGCTGACGCCCCTTTGTTTGAACTGAGCTCCTGCTCATGAGGAAAAAAAGACTAGAACTGCATCTTTTCAGACAAAGAGGGGCCTTTTCCCAGCATAATCAGAAATGCTAATTTTTAAAATGTACACAGCACTTTGACGTGGAAAGCACTGTTCTAAGAACTTTACAAATGTTAACTTGTGCGATCCCAGTTACAGTCCTAAAGGGTCACTGTCATGCTCCCATCTCACATTTGGGGAAACTGAGACATTGCGTCTCAGCGGTCAGCAAAACCAGCTTCCAAATCCGGCCAGCCTGGCTCCCTCACGCTCACTCACTGCGGCACAGCTTCCTCTCCAGAATCGTCTTCAATTCTTGGGTCTCCGTAGGGAGTTCTCAGAAGCATCCTGCCTTGCCACACCCCAGACTGCTTGCCCAGTTTGAAGATGATGAAAACATTTAATAAAATGTAGTGACTTTTCATCTGGGAATCAATTTCCATGCAAAGTATTATGATACTTATTATATAGATAAGGAAAGAAGGAACAAAGGGCCAGTTAAGACAGACAACAAAGGCAAAATTGAGGAAACAGAAGCCCCCAGGTCTGTGATCTGATTGTAAGAGAAGTTTCATTCCCAGGAATTGCTTAGCAAACAGATTTAGAGAGAGAGTGCCAGCGAATGTCACTGAAAGGCAAGTAGGGAGCAGAAACCTAAAATGAAAAAACGCTTTGCCTGCAACAATCAACTTTTTAGGGTAAAGGAAGCAAAAAACGGTTTTATATATTTATTCAACATTTCCTGTATGGGGAATAGTGTATTATCATGTATATGGTCATAATCGCAATGCTGTGGGTATTAACTCACAAACCAGTTGCAAATCAGCAAAGAAGCCAGAGGCCAATGCAGCTCCTGCTGGTTCACGATCTCAGAAGCGCTGAGGGCAGAAGCCCATGGAAGCCACTCAGCAATAAGGGCTCTTGGTGTCTCTTTCGGAGCGTGTGGCCCTGTTTTCCTGCCCAGTTTAGGAGCCTGACGTGAGATAAGTCACCGGCTCTGTGCTGACACATGCTCTACCTGGAGGACAGCTTGATTAACTTGCCTGGTTTGGGGTTTTTAATTTAAGCAATTTCAGAAATGTGTGGAATAGTTCCCTGTTGCTGGGCTATTGAAGACAGGGCTATCGATTGCTCCTGGGAGAGAGTTCTGATTGTTGATTTATCTGCACAAATTCACTATTCCTAAGCTACCTAAGGGACCCCTTAGTCTAGGACTCCATTTGATGTTGCGGCCCCTGAAGCCAAAGAGGTAAAACAAAATCTAGGCGCTCCATGCAAACCCGAGTGATCATAGGCTGTATGGAAAAAAGAAAGCTCAACTTGCTTTTGAATTTAAGAGTAAGGAAAATAAAGAAAAAGAGTCACATTTTTTCAGTTTCATTTTTTGGGTGGAGAAAAGGGATTGAAAAATAATTGTGTGTAGTGGAGAGGGTGAGAGTAAGGGACAGACAGGCTTGGAGACAGCTGGTGGGAGCTTGCAGACCAGAAAGAAATGGAGAGATGGGGAAAGAAAGGCTCAGTCATTGCAAAGGGTTTTAGTGGACTTGAACTTCGGCTACTTCCTTCTTTTCACCACTGCTATCACTGCACTTTGAAATTCTAATCAGCCGATTAATCACCATTCATAGCTCCCTGTAGCTCAGGAAAGGGAAAGTTATGCTCCTGGTAGTAGCCGAAGCACAAGCACCCCATGTCTAGATGAACTCAAACAGCACCAACCGTGAGGTTAGTTTCCCTCCTCCTGCCTTAAGGCGTCACAGTAAATTCCAGGAGACATAGTCATTTTTCAAAGTGAAACTTCTTTGTAAAACTTTTGCCTAAAAATATCAGAATTTTTACATGTACCCTAAAACCTTTACATATATAGAACTTCTATCAACTGCATTGCTAGTTTCCGTCTGTGTGGTTTCAAATCTATTCACTCACTTGTATCCAGATATGCAAAAGGTATTTGTGCAAATAGAGGATATAAATTCAGAACTAAGCGAGCTCTTTTGAAGCTTTGTCATGTTAATACCCGTTACAAACGAAAGTAAAATTTTCTCTTTAGATTTAACCTCATAAATTGCCCAAAAGCAATTTTTTTTATTTCCAGCTGATTTATTTGAAGAAAATAGGCTCAGATTTATTGAGTCTGTTACTAAAAAAAAATTAAATGACCTCCTGTAGTTTTGCTGCTATTTATTGATCTCTTTCAGATTTAGCGAGCAATTCAATCCGCAGTAAGGCGTGCTGAATAAAATGGATTGCAAATGTAAAAATGGAATGAGCATTTAGAAAGCATTTTCAAATCCCAGAAAGTAGCTTTAATAAATGAGAATAAATTAAATTCACATCACTGGAGAAAAAAGATGGATTTTGTTTTCACGGTGAACTACACAGAAAGAGTTTATTGGATAGAGAATCTATTGGTTACTGTTTAGAAGCTAGCTCACAGGATGGATTACTGTAGCTCTGGTTAGTGAAGGATCCATTATACCTATCTCGTTCCTATACCTTCAGAGACTCTGAAAAATTACTTCTGTATCATTAAGGCCATTCACCCCTGCTTTCCCCATCCAACCACAGAAACTATTGTGATCACTACTCTAAGCAGCAGTAATGATAATAATAACAATCACAAGTACACTTGACCTCAGAACGAGAAGAATTACTGGGATGCCTTTCCCAGAGTTGGATGAAGTGGCCTCCATGTTACCGAGTCCACACGCATGTTTTAGTGCATTTCCAGTTCCACCGTTGTTATGGACGCCTCTATCGCTCATCCCCTCTGGAAACTCCTTTAGCTTTCCTAATACCAGGCACCGTCCTGCACTATTTCTCTGAAAACTGCTGTCTTTTCCTTTAGGGTCTTTCCCCTGGGATCCTCTGACTCAGCCAACTCTTGAACCAGAAGCTTTAAAGTAAACCTGGAATAATGGGGCTTCCTAGGGCTCCGCCCTGGGCCTTTCTTCTGCTCACCCTTTTTCTGCACCACCTCCTCTACACCCTTCGGGTTAATTAATTCATGTTAATTCATGTTAATGTAGGTTGATTTCTCTCTCTCTCTCTCTTCCATAGCTTACTTCTCACTCCTCACCACACACTCAGTGTGATTAAAATGGAGCTGGTTATCTTTCCTCCAGTACGCTTCTACCTCTGTATCCCCAGTGACCCCATGATCTACCCGGCTCTCAACAGGAGTCCTCATCTGACCTGCACGACCCAGGAAATGATCCAAGTGACTGTTTCCTCAAGTCTTCCACCAGCATGGCACATATCTAGAACCATCCCCGGTGCTTAGGAGGGAAGTTAATTCACGGCATAAGGTAGATGCCTTAGGGCGTTGGAGCTTGATGCTCTCCAGGAATCCAGGCTGAGAAAGGTTGCAACTAAGCTGGAACCCAGCAGCCACCCAGCGACAGCTCCGCATCCTTCCTTCCTCCACGTGGTTGTTCTCTTAGCCCTAGTTTTCACCCCAACTCTACACTCAGGAAGCCTCAGGTGCGGATTTGCTGATCAAAGCTCTGTCTACTCCTCAATTTCCTGATAGGAATCCCCTTCCTTCTTCTGTATGGTAAGCTTTATTCTCACTTCACTCCTCCGGCCGAGCCTTCTCGAGTCCCTCCCCCGACCCTGCTCCAAGTCGTTTCTAAGATTCAAGTCTAATC
>PVKM010024658.1:0-20392 GCA_004027735.1 Carollia perspicillata
CAGCGGCCAGAGTGAGGGGGCTGGGGGTCCCCTCCCTTCTCTTCTGACAGGCAGGGCACCCCCCCCCCAAGCGTGGTGCTCTGAAAGTAGTTGGTGGCATTTATGAATTGGTGAGTCATTTTATTGTTTTAAATGAGATTGAACAGTTCTTTTTTTTTTGGCCAAGTGCAAAGTTTCTTTGTTCTGCTTTGTTGTGATCAGGGTCATTTTAGAGGATGGGTACTCGGAAGCTGAAGCGCCAGCGTTTGATAAATCAGAATAATACATGTTTTCTCTCCAAAGTGCCTGGCGCTTCCCCAAAGGCCCTGAGTGCGGACTGAGTCTGAAAGGCTGAGGGACTCGGAGATCAAGGGTCAGACCCACACTGGCAGATAACCGGCTCTGGGATCCTGTTTTAAAGGACCCAGGTACCAGCCTGGGGTGGTCACATGTTCACCTGAAAAGTACCCTGGAGGATTTCTGTGAACCTTCATGGAAATGGTCCAGGTGCAGGTGGCCACAGTTCATGGGTCTGTTTGGGTATTTGTATGGGCTGAATCACCCGCGTCCCTTCCAAATCCTCAAGGCCTGGGGAGAGGATGCCACTTGTCAGAGGTCCCTCTGCGTCAGCCTACCGCCAGCACAAGACAATGTTTCCACCCCTGAGGGGACTCCACCTGCACCTCCTGACCTGGCCTGTTGAAGAGGCAGGTGTTGTAGTGTTTTTTTTTTTTTTTTACGCCAGGCTGGTTCCATCATGGGGAGAAAATGAGCTCCAGGTTTTCCCTGGGGCTGGGAGAAACTCAAAGTGAACTTTCTCGGAATTTCAGTGGTATTTCTTGGCAGAGCCTTATCTTGGGAAGGAGGAGGCAACCCAGAGGTTTGGATCAGTGGTGGGAGGGTGGGATTTCCTGGGGTCTCACTGGTGTGAAGACTCCTTCTTGTCCTTTGTAGAAGCCCCAGGCTTGTCTCTGTGCTCATCAGACCCTGTCTGCAGGGCCGTGTAGCTGTGTGCTTTGCTCAGCTGCTGGGTTGACTCCTCTACCAGATGACGGTGATGATGCCACGCAGTGAGTGCTTCCTCTGTACAGGTCAGGGTCAACTACTTGATACATAGTAGCTCATTTTACCTTCACAATTGCTCCACGTAGAAAGTACTGTCTTTTCTGCCTGTTCCTGCTGTGGAAGCTGAGGTTGCCCAGAGAGATTGTTTAACTTGTCCAAGGTCACACAGCTAGAAATAGGTGGATTTGAATCTAGACTTTCTGACTTGAAATGTGACCGTGCCTCAGGGAGCTTCCTTGGTGTAGCTAGCTTTAGTCTCTTGCCTTCCCTCCTTGTCCCCAAGGTACCTCAAAGGTCCTTGCCGCCACACATGTGCTTCCTCCAGCTGGAATGCCCTTCCACCTGGCCAGCTCTCACTCATTTTCAGGACCTGGCTTGGTGACCACTTCCTACAGGAAGCTCTCCCTGACCACCCTAAAGTCCAGGCCGGGTACCTCTCCTGGTGCTCCCATGGCATCCCCGCCTTCCTCCCAGCAGTCTGTTCACCACCCGCTGTTAGAAACAGGTGTCTACTTGTCCATTTCCTCCACAGGGCAAGCAACTCGAGGACAGGGCCTGCCCACTACGTGCTGGATGGATGAATGAGGGAACAAGTAAGTGGTTAACTCATGTTCCCCACTGCAGTGTCTGAGGCGATCAGCCCTTTGTTTCTGGGCAGCAGTGCGGCCTGCTTGCTGCATTTCTCGTCCTCTTCTCCTCCCTCTGCCTCAGTTTTTCATCTGGAAGATGGGGAGAATCGTAGTTCACCCTTGCAGGGTTGTCGTGAGGCTTAAATGAGTGAGTGAACCCACACAAGCACTCAAAAGAGCGCAGCCACCTGTGAGCTGGGCGCTTTTCACCCTGGGAGGAGGCGGGGGTGGGCGGAGGCTCTGGCCCGGGCTGACCTACTTCTCCTTTAGGCGCAGCCCTCTGGGGTGGGTGACTCAGCCTTTGAAAATCTGACTTCTTTTTTAAGGAGTCACATCATTCCCCCATAAAATCAAAGATGTTAATCAAGGTTAAATGCCAACCAACTGGGGAGGGGGTTGGAGCGCTGGATAGCATGAAAATTGTTCAGATGAAACCGAAAGACCATTTGCCATGGAGGACAGCAAATAAAATGTGTGTGTGAAAGTGTGTGTGTTTGAGGGCGGCGGTTGGGGAGGGAGAAGGGAGGCAAACATATCTTTCATGCGGTGGGGGGCTATACACTCTAGGAAGGCGAGTTCTTTTCTCCTTCAGTTCTGTGTTCTCTCCTGCAGAGTTTCCCCAAACCTGTTCCTGTTAGTCCATGGTGTTTCATTAGGGCTCAGAGTACTGTTCAGAGAAGTCCTGTTAATAGCACACCCCTGTGGAAATGAAAGAGCGAACCTGAGCCCTAGGCAACGACGGTAGCTCTGGGTCATCGAGGGCTGACCCTGCGGGCCAGATCACATTGCTTTCTTTTATCCTCGCAAGGAAGTGGGTCACAAGAATCTGACTGCCATAGAACATACTTGCCACTGTGTGGGAAGGGAGACCAGGTCCTGGAGGGGCCAGGTGACTTGCCCAAGGTCCTAAGGAGGTGAGAGACGAAGCCAGGACTTGAACCAGACTGGAGTCTGGTGGAGTAAAGGTGGTTTACTCCAGAGCCTAGACTCCCAGCCCTTCATTTGCAGTTGATTTGAGCATAGAACTTGGTCCTAGTTATCAATGGACAGTTGGACCCCAGCTCTGCTTAACCAGCCGCAGACCTGCACTGAACCCCCGCTACTAGGATGTGTGGGACCCCAGGCTTCCTGCAGGAATCATGTTAGGGGATGAAGAGGCAGAGATCGATTCAGAATAGCTATTGGAGCAACAATCATTATTTTTTCCTATAGTGGATAAAATTTTCCTCTCTGCTCTTGTTCACCTGCTAAAAAGAGTCAGTTGAATAAGCCAGGGATGCAGCAGCGTGTGTTGTTTGAAAACTGTTTAGTGAGATATTGCTGCAGACTTGACTGAATTCGGAAACGGTAGATGGCAAATCTTCATTTCCCCAGCTCTCTGTCCCGGCCAGCAGTGTTTTAAAGACTAGTAGTGCGGCTAATTGCCCGTGCGTAATGCCCACGAATACACGGTTTTCCCTTTTATGTAACGCATTATGCTAATCACCCTGTATTCCATTTTTCAATAAAAGGTCAGCGGAGCACTGTTTGTTCAGAGTGTGCAATTTAAACTTCATGTCTGTCATTAGAGATAATCTAGGTTTGCTGTGTCAAGTAGGGTTGTCATAGAAACCAGACCCGCAAGCTCTGTTTACGGCCTTCGGAGAATAAACACTTTGCATTCATTTCTCTGGAGAGGAAAAGAAATCAGAAATCATCGAACAATTAAGTAACATTTGAAAACAAAGCAGTGATAACCTGGAAGAGGGAACTATGTCATTCATCAAAAATCAGTAACTGTCACGCAGTTGGTGTACTGCAGTTGGCATTCAAGCAGGTGACTTGACGGACGTGGTCAAGTGTCTCTTCTGGGAAGAACACGTAAGGGGAGGGGGTGTGTGATTATGCTGAGTATGAGTTAATGCTAATGGATTTCATCTGAGCAATTATATCCTTGAAAAATATTTTGTGTGAATCGCATGGAGTGTCTAATCAGGCATCTTACACCATATATTGATCGGACTTTCATTTATGAACCCCTCTGAGCCGAGATGGCTCCACATGATGGGTTCCCTGAGCTTCCTTTTGCCCTTTCAGGACCCTCCAGGGGGGAGCAGTTCCCGGGCCCTGGGCTTGAGCATTTTAAGATCCTGCCTGAGTAGCGTCACCATATTTATCAATAAAAGTAGAGGATGCCCAGTTGCATTTGAATATGTTTTTCACGTAAGTATGCTCCCAAAATTTCATGCGACACGCTTAATGCTGAAATACTTGTTGCTTATTTGAAATTCAAATTTAACTGGGTATCCTGTACTAAATCTGTTACCTTGCGCCTCAAGGGCCCAAGGGGATGAGGAGGTAATTCTTCCATCTCCCCTGTCAGCCTCCGGTTGTGTTCCCTTTAATAGGGGAATGAGAAGTGTGGGCACAGGAGGTACGTGCATGACTAACTCGGTTAAGTCACAGTGTAATTGTGGCTCTAATTTGCTGGAGGCATCCGCAAAGTCAAGTTCAAAAAAGTCACCCACTTGGAAAGGACCAAACACCCACTCGGCACAGCTACTCCACAGAGGTAAAGCTTCTGGGGGCTTTTCCACCCAGGGAGGGTCCGGATTTCTACTCGTGGGGGAGGAAAAAAGCATCCCTGGTTGTATTTGGAGCTGGTCCAGAGGGAGAACCTGAGCTTCTCTGTGGGGTGTGATGCTCAGTTTGGGCTGAAAGGGTGGGCGATGTGAACTGCAGACCCAGCCAAGGGCAACCCCACTGTTGTAACCCCCACCCATGTAACATAGCTCACAGAAACCTGGTGATTGGCAGAAGGTGCATCGCTAGACTATGGTACCAGATTCAGGCTGATGGAGCTAAGTAAAACCCAACACACACATATAGTTCAACGACTGGGAATTTAGTACGCTCTGCCCTGGGTCAGGTGCTCTAGGGGACTCAAAGCCAGTTCATGGCCCATCTGCCAGGGACTGACCTTGGCCAGTGGGAGAGAGTCAAGCACAGATGCCACTGTAGAATGAGCAGACAGGGCCAAGTGCCAGAGCAGAGGTGGAAACAAAGTGCCATGAGAATGCTGGTGGAGGAATTTCTCACCATGAGTCCAGGAAGCCTTCTTGGAGGAGGGGGATTCTCAGCTGATCTGAGAAGTGGCTGGGTGCTTAAATGAGATTAGTTAATACTAGAAAAACCTGTCTCTTACAAAAACACTCACTGCATTTGGAGGCCATCTGAATTCAGTATGATCCCATATTGATTCTTAACCTCAGTGATGTCTGCAAAACCCTATTTCCAGATATGGCCACATTCTAAATTTCCAGGTGGACATGAGTTTTTGGAGGACACTATTCAACCCGGTGGAGTTACCAGTGATTAACACTTGGTAGATTTCACAAAATATAGAGCTTTCTGCCTTCTCTTGAAAAATCAGCTGGCCCCGGTGGGCCTGTGGTAGGCTGGGGTAGAGGCGCAGCTGGTCCTTGTCCCAGGCATGTCCTCTCCAGGCACTTGGGTGCTCCGTCCAGTTCTCCAGCTGCCGAGGCCCTGCTTTTGAGTTCAGGTGAAGCAGTCACACCTGAGGCTGAATCCTCTTCCTCCTCTCTCTTCTCCTTCTCAGTGCCTCTTTAAGACAGGCACTCACTGATTCTATGCACGAACCACTGGTTAACAGTATTTATTTCCAGAGTCAGAAGTATTTGAATCCAATTAGGAACACTGAATTGAAATCCATGCAGCATCAAAAATGCAGGTAATAATGGAGAGCCTGTGACACAGGGCAGGGTGAGAGAGAGTGTGGGCTCCTGGATCTGCCAAGCCATGAAGCCGCTTGCTCTGATCCTGTGTGGTCCTGAGTTCATAACTCAGTCCTAGCTAGCCTCAATTTCACACCTGTGACATGGGTATAATAGCAGTCCCTTTCAATGTCGTGAGGACCTGGAATACTGTGTGTAGAGCATTGAGCACAGTCCTGGAATGTAATAGAGGCTTAATAGGTGTATGGTGAATAAATAATGAATGTACTAGTTTTTTGAACTTTGTACCACTTCCAGCTGAAACAGGAGAAATAGTTCAGATGCAAATAATATTCTCCAAACCATGCTGACGAAATCAGAAAAGAATGTTCCAAGAAAGATTCTCCTTGGCCCTGTGGTGCAATAAACTAGGCATTTTTCAGTCAAAAGGAAATTCACTCCAAGATCAAGATGTAGCAATTCCAAAAGTAAAAATAATGACAAACATCAATGGTTATTCCAACAGATGGAAGTTTGCATAATTAGGGAGCAAAATAAAGTATTTTTTGAGCATCTCCTGTAGCATTTCCAGTTGCGTGTGTCCTAAAAGAACTTAAGAGACGCCCTATAAAAAAAGGTTCCTGGTTAATTTTAGAAAAATACTCACATACAAAAGTTTTCTTTATGGCAGGATTTTCCAGAGCCTTTAATATGTTAATATGTAACATGAATTTCTGAAATGCAGATACAGTATGAAGTATTTTCCAAATATATTTTGCCTTCCACCCAAATCTTTATTGGAGCTACCATTGCATGAAACACAGCGCTGGGTGATTTTTGATGAATATGGTCCCCCACCAAATGATGGACGTTCTTACAGGTTTTAGGAGGGTTCTAATCCTGGGTAGAGCTGTCTGGCTTCACAGTCCTATGCTTTTGATTATGAGATGATGGACTGATCAGAGGGTTTGGGTATGGAAGGAAAGACACTAGGCATTGAGCCTGAGAGATGTTACCTTTAAGGCAATTGGTGTGAGAGTCCTGCAGGCTGTCTACCGACTGCCTGAATAGGAGGGGGTGGGGAGAGCCAGGGCAGGGGTTCAGCTACCCTAAGCAGCCTCTCATCTCTCTCTCCTTCCAGGTCTTTGAGGGCCAAATCTAATCTTCAGACTAGCTCCCAGCGGTACCTCCTGAAGTGCTTGAATACAGATGGGGCTCCCTGGAGCCTAGGGCCAGGGGTTGCCTGTTCTTCAAGCTGTCACTTACAGTTTCTTTATCTCTCTGCCACTAAACCTCACCTGCTGATTCTGCCCAGTAACCCACTCCACACATAAAGGACTCACACAAATCTGACTTTAAGACCTTAGAATTTACCTGTAAGTCATGCTTTATCATTTCTCTTGGCAATCAGTCACATTAACTTTCCTAGCTGCAAGAGAGGCAGGGAAATTATTCTTTTACCTAGTTGTCCCTGTGCCCACCTAAAAGACTCCCTTAAGAAGGGAGAAGGGGGTACTGGGAGGTAACTAGCAATCTGCTACAATATCCCTTACTTTACTTTGGACAACACACTCTTTTTTGTTTCATTCCTTTAAATTAAAAATTCCATACATGCTCATTGCTGAAAAGCTAAAAAATATTGACTATTTTCAAAAAGAGAAGAGTCATTAATAAGCGCTAATCCTGCTTCCTAGAGATAACCATTATTAGCACTGTATGTAAATGTGCCCTCCCCCCCAATTTGAGGTCATATCTTTTTTTAAAAGATTTTATATATTTATTTTTAGATAGAGTGGAAGGGAGGGAGAAAGAGAGAGAGAGAGAAACATCAGTGTGTGGTTGCCTCTCATGTGCCCCCCACTGGGGAACGTGGCCTGAAACCCAGGCATGTGCCCTGACTGGGAATCGAACCAGTGACCCTTTGGTTCACAGGTTGGCACCCAATCCACTGAGCCACAGCAGCCAGAGCTGAGGTCATATCTTAAGTTGGATTTTATATGCTGCTTTTTTATCTTTTTGCATGTCATTTAGAACCTTTCACAAATATTTTTAACAATGACATGAAATTCTATCATGTGGCTATAATTACACATGCCATAATTTACTTAGTCATTCCCCTAATGGATATTGAAAATTTTAGCAATTTTTATTATTAACAGTAAACAAAATTGCCTGGGCTTTGACCTCATTTTGGCTCATTTTTCTCAGGTTTGATTTCTAGAAGCAGAATTACTGATTCACTTGAGCTAACATTTGAGAGTTTTTTGCTATACAATGCCAAATTGCTTTCCTGAAAGCTGATTCACCTCACTTCCTCCATAATTGAGAAGAAATACAGGTTTAAAAAAATAATCTTGGCCTTTTGTGATGGTGGTGGGCAATTGGTTGTTGAAATGTTCTCCCTGAGGGCAAAGTATTTACATAAAGTATTCGGAATTTTTCTACCCTATCTCCCCCCATTTATATATTTGTTTATTTATGCAACTGTTTAGCTATACCAGTATGGACGCATGGATTTTTTTTGCACAAATTACACGTGTATATTTTTATAACAGCTTTATTGACACATAGTGCAAACTCACCCATTTAAAGTATACAAGCCAATGGTTTTCCACTATATCTAGAGTTGGCAACATAGCCATGATTAATTTTAGAACATACTCATCACCACAGAAAGAGACCTTGTATGCGTCAGCAGTCTCTACCCATTTCCCACTGATCCCCAGCTTTAGGCACCTACTTTCTGTCTCCACAGATTTGCTTCTTCTGAACATTTCATGTTCATGGAATCATATAATATGTGGTCTTTGGAGGCAAGCTTCTTTCACTTAGCACAGTGTTTTCATATTTCATCCATACTGTAGCATGTATCAGCATTTCAGCATTTAATTTCTTTTTATTGCCAATTGTATTCTATTGTGGGAAGAGACTACAGTTTATTTTACCCATTCATCGGTTGATGGATATTTCTGTTGTTGCCACTTTTTGGCTCTTATGGATAATGCTGCTCTAAACACTCATGTTCAAGTTTTTGTGTGGAGATACGCTTTTAATTTCTCTCGGATGTGTCGAACTGGGAATTGAATTGCCGAGCGGTGGGTGTGAAGAGCTATCTCGTCTGCAGTTCCCTGACGTCTCGTGACGTTGAGCATCTTCCTTCTAATGTGCTTCTTGGCCGTTTGTGTATCTTTGGAGGAACGTCTATTCTGAGCCTTTCATACTTATAAATTGGGTGAATTATTATCTTCTTACAGAGCTATACAGTTTTTTCATAGATTCTGGATAAAGTCCCTTATCAGATATGCGAGTTGCAAATATTTTCTCCCATTCTGTGGACTGCCTTTTCATTTTCCCAGGAGGGAGGCGGGCAGCGTGGCAGTGAGCCACTGAGGCTCTGGAGCCAGACACGGCCTGGGTTCATTTTCTCGATGTTAGGCTTTGAAGCACAACATCTTTGACTTTGATGAAATCTAATTTACTTATTTTTCCTTTTATTGCGTGTGCTTTTTGGTATTACCCTCATTGTAGTTTCAGCTTACATTTCTGTAATGACCGATGCCGTTGCACATCTTTTCATGTGCTGATTTGTCATGGTGTATTGTTTTTGGTGACATGCCTCTTTATGTCTTTCGACCACTTTAAAATTAGATTAGTTATCTTTTTACCTTTGGTTCATTTTATATTCTAGATTCCAGTCCTTTGTGGGATATGTGTTTTGCAAATATTTTCTTTTACTCTGTACCTTGCTTTTATCTTCTTAACAGGGTCTGTTACAGGGCAAAAGTTTTTAATTTTGGTGAACTCCAGCTTGTGAGTTTTTCCTTTTAGGGATCATGCTTTCAATATCAAATCTGAGAACTGTTTGTGTAGCCCTGGATCCTGAAGATTTTCTCCTGTTTTCCAAAAGGTTTACAGTTTTATGTTTTATACTTGTCCATGATCCATTTTGAGTTAATTTTTTATATAAGGTTTGAGACTTAACTAGATGTCCATTTTTTTGGCCTGTGGATGCATGATTGTTCTAGCATGGTTTATTTAAAAGACTATTGTCCCTTCATCAAATTGCTTTTGCACCTTTGTCGAAAATCAGTTGGATATATTTATGTAAGTATGTTTCTGGGTTCTCTATTCTGTTTTGTTGTTTTTAGAAGATTTTACTTATTTATTTTCAGAGAGAGGGGAAGGAAGGGAGAAAGAGAGGGAGAGAAACATCAACGTGTGGTTGCCTCTTGTGTGCCCCTGACTGGGGACCTGGCCTGCAACCCAGGCATGTGCCCTGACTGGGAATTGAACCTGTGCTCCTTTGGTTCATAGGTTGGCACTCAGTCCACTGAGCCACACCAGCCAGGGCTCTATTTTGTTTATTGATTTACATGTCTATCTTTCCACCAATACCATGCACTCTTGATTACAGTAGCTTTATTCTTTTTCAGGATTGTTTTAGCTCATGTAGTTCCTCTGCTTTTTCATATAAACTTTAGAATAACCTTGTCTATATCTATAATTTTTTTCCTGGAATTTGACAGTAATTGCCTTAAATTATTTGCATATCAATGTTGGGACAATTGACAGCTTTCTTGTGTTGGGTCTTCTGGTCCAAACATGCTGTGTTTTATTTAGAAATTCTTTAATTTCTTTCATCAGCATTTTGCAGCTTTCAATATGTAGTCCTGTCCATACTTTGTCAGATTTATGCCTAAGTATTTTAATTGGGGGAGCAGTTTAAAATGGTACTGTAGTTTTCATTTTAGTTCATTAGTTCATTTAGTTCATTTAGTTTCACATGTTCATTGGTAGTATCTAGAAATACAAAAATTCTTAACAAGAATTGATTTTTGTATGTTTATCTCATGTCCTATAACCTTGCCGAGATCATTTATTAGTTCTAGAAGTTTTTGTAGATTCCTTTCAATTTTCTATGTAAATAAGCCTGTCATCTGCAAATAGAGACTGTTTCATTTCTTCCTTTTCCTATCTGTAAGAGTTTTGTTTCATTTTCTTGCTTTGTTGCCCTGGCTAGAACATCTAGCACTGTGTTGAATAAGAGTGGCAAGAGCGAATATCTTGCCTTGTTCCCAGTTTTAGAAAATATCAGTCTTCCACTGTTAAACATAAGGTTTTTGTGGATGCGCTTTACCAAACTGTGGATGTGTCTTTATCAAATTATGTTATTTGAGCATTAATGTGTTTTGAATTTGGTAAAGTGATTTTTTGGTATCAGTCGAGATGATCATGTGATCATTCTTTTTTAGCTTGTTAATGGGGTGGATTATATTGATTGATTTTGCATTCCTTGCCTCATGCAATAAACCTCAGCTGACCTTAAAGTGGGATTCTGATCATGTGTTGCTGGATTCTGTTTGCTCGTGTTTTGTTAAGAATTTTTGTGTCTACCTAGATTCACGAGGGATATCGGTCTGGTTTCCTCTTTTTGCATTGTCTTTATCTGGTTTTGGTATTGAGGTAATAGCAGCTTCACAGAATGAACTGGGAGCTGTTCCCTCCTCTTCTGTTTTCTTGCAGAGATTGCGTAGAATTAATGTTCATTTTTCTTTAAATATTTTGTAGAATTCACCAGTGAAACCATCTGAATCTAGAGATCGCTGTTGTTGTTTTTTTTTCCTTTTCTGGAGGGAGGTTTACATTATAAATTAAATTTTCTTAATAGAGTGCTACTCTTGTGATCTCTTTCATATCAGAGGATTGTGGTAGTTATGTTTTTCGAGGAAGTAGCCCATTTCATGTAAGTGGTCACATTTATATGTGCGGAGGTGTTTGCAGTATTTCCTCTTTATCCTTTTGATGTCTGCAGTAGTATTCTCTCTTTCATTCCTCGTATTGATAGTTTATGCCTTTTCTCCTTTCCCCCCCATTTGTCAGTATTACTAGTGGTTTGTCAATTCTGTTGATCTTTCCTAAGAAGCAGCTCTTTGTTTGGTTGGTTTTCTCCATTGCTTTCCTTTTCTTTTTTTCCCCCAATTTCACTTATTTCTATTTTTGGCTTCATTATTTTCTTTATTCTTTTTTAATTTTTATTGTTTTTATTTTTATTTTTTTTAATTTTTATTTTAATTGTTGTTCAAGTACAGTTTTCTGTCTTTTACTCCTTTTCTGTATTCTTCTCATTTGGGTTTTATTTTGCTCTTTTTTCCTAGGTTCTTGAGGTAGGAATTTAGATGATTGGTTTGAGACTTTTCCTGTTTTCTCTGTATTTAGCATATACATATCTCTCTTAAAACTGCTTTAGCTAGGTCCCCAAATTTTTGATATAGTGTATTTTTATCTTCAATTAACTCAATCTATTTTTAAATTTCCCTTGAAACTTCCTCTTTTCTTTATGATTTATTTAGAGGTATATCTTTAATTTCCTGATGGATATGTTTGCTGGGTATGGGATTCCGGGTTAACAGTTCTTTCTTTCACCAACTGGAAAATGTGCTATTTCCTGCTGTCCTCCAGGGTTTCTGAAGAGAAACTCATTGTTATTCTAATTGTATTTCCCCAAAGGTAAGGTATCATTTTCCATTGGCTGCTTTTTTCTATGTCTTTAGTCTTTACAACTTTATTCATTTTTTCTTTTGAATATTTATTTTATTTTTAGAGAGAGGGAAGGGAGGGAGATAGAGAAGGAGAGAAACACTGGTGTAAGAGTGAAGCATTGACTGACTGCCTCTCATATGTGCCCCGACTGGGATCGAACCTGCAACCCAGGCATGTGCCCCAACCAGGAATTGAACCAGCAACCCTTCAGTTCATGAGATTACACCCAACCAACTGAGCCACACCAGGACTAGTTTTGACAATTTTAATTATGATGTGTGTTTATGTGGATTTCTTTGGGTTTATCCTATTTGGTTTACTCATCTTCTCAAATTTTGGTAGGTTTACATCTCTTGCTAAATTTGAGAAGTTTTCAGCCATTATTTATTTGAGTATCTTGTCAGCCTCACCCTCTTTCTCCTCTCCTATACAATACTGATGACATGAATGCTGGATCTCTCCTTGTACTATAAGTCCCTGAGGCTCTGTTCTGTTTTGTTTAAGTCTATTTTCTTTCTGTTGTTCAGGCTCAGTAATTTCTGTTATTCCATCATCTGGTTCACTGATTCTTTCCTGTGTATCCCATTTGACAATTGAGCCCATCCACTGAGCTTTTATTTCAGTTCCAAAATTTCTGGTTCTTCTTCATATATTCTATTTATTTTTTTAAAAAATATTTTATTCATTTGTTTTTAGAAAGAGGAAGGGAGGGAGAAAGAGAGGGAAAGAAACATCAATGTGTGGTTGTCTCTTGCAGACCCACAACGGGGGACCTGGCCTGCAACCCAGGCATTTGCCCTGACTGGGAATTGAACCTGTGACCCTTTGGTTCTCAGGCCGGCACCTAATCCACTAAGCTGCATCAGCCTGGGCTATATGTTCTGTTTCTTTGCTGAGACTTCCTATCATTTCATTAGCTTCAGGTGCAATTTGTAATTGCTCATTGAAGCATTTTTATCATGGTTGCTTTTACATCTTTGTCACATAATTCTAACATTCCTGTCATCTTGGTGTTGACATCTATTGCTTGTCTTTTTTGAATTTGGTTTGAGCTCTTCCTGGTCTTGGTATGATGAGTAGTTTTTGGCTGAGACCTGGGCATTTTTATATTATGCTACAAGACTCTTCATCTTATTTAAAGCTTTTGTTTTAGCTGGATTTCTCTGACCCCACTTCAGGAGGGGAAGTTGCAGTGCTCTTGTGTTACTGCTGGGTGGAGGTAGAAGTCCAGGTTTCCTAGTTTGTATCTGTTGATGGATAGGGCTGAGGGCTCCTTGTTACTGTTGGTTAGGAGTTCTGGCTCCTGTGTAGTCCTCATGGACACTGCAGGTGTGTGGGCAGGGGCTGATTACCACCATGCAGGGTTGGGATAAAAGGCCTGGGTCCCTCCTTGGTCTTGACTGATACCGTCTGGACAGGGGTCTGGGGAAACCCTGTTACAGCTTCAAGAGGGTGGAAATCTAGGCTTCCACTTGGTCTTTGCTGGTAGGGGTAGAGGTGGGACACGTTTTTTACTGGCGATGACTGGAGTGGTTATTGGCTAAAAGTGTTCTGCCTTGCTAGGCTGGTCTTTCCAGCTTTTTTTTTTTCTGTGCATGTGTTGTCATATTTCTGGGTTGTTGGCCCTTGCACTCCATGACTGGAATATATGAAGGAAAAAGGAAACCCAGGAGACTCAGTGTCATTCCTTGGATTCCCAGGTCTGCCTTCTTCCCTTTACCGTTTAGTCTACGTATGTGCTTTACACATGATGTTTAAGGCTTTTAGTTGGACACAGTAGAAGAATCAGGGAAAAGTAGGTATATTGCATTTTCCTAGAAGTGGAAGTTCTGGACTCATGGTTATTTTATACTTTAGGTTCTAATCTAATACTATTTTTTTTTTGCTCAAAACTTTCCATGTATAGTCATTGGGAGTGTCTTCTCTTTTTTGCATCAGGATCCACCTGAGCTGCTTTAATCACCAGGGAAGGGAAGGACCCTCACGGAAGTGGCAGACCTCGGTTTCATTGTGGGAGAAGAGACTTGTCCTCCTTCAAGCCCTCCTTCCGTCTGACAGCTTTAGCAGAGGCCTGACGTAAAGCCAATTCTGTGGCTCCCCCAAGAGCTTTCCTATGTAAACTGGAGGTGGGCTAGTAAAAGGCCACCGAGCAAAGGCCCTGGACCCCTCCCTTTCTTTCCTGGAGCCTAGATTCTTCCTGTTTGATTCTCACGATTCTTCCTCCCATCTTAGCTTGTGAGGAAATGGGATACAGCTGAGGTGGTCACTTACCTGGGGCGACCGCAAGTAAACATGAAGAATGTGCCAGGGAACACAAAAGGACAGGGATCAGAAAAGCTTTTTCTTTCAACCTAAATCATGATGTTCAGGGCGTCGGCTAGAGTTTCCCAGGTTATTTGTAACTGTCCATCCCTGTTAGGGGATATATGTTTTATCTAAAAATAGATAATCTTCTTAATCAAATGATAAATGTGTGTGTCCCAAGTGGAAGCCCCGTAGTTAGCCATCTCGTTAGAGATGTTCAGGTGTGTAATGGAAATCTTATCAGCACAACACTGGGCCAGATGCTGGAATATACTCAGTGTCTGGCTATCAGAGTGTTTTTGGTGGAAGACCCTTCATATTAGCAGGAGGCAGCCCTTCCAAGCCAAGTCCTCTTAGAATGATATTCAAGGTATTTCCTCCTAGCAGCTAGTGATTATGTGTGGGAGGTTATATTGTGATCCTTTAGAGTTTATGTTGCATTTAGCCTGCATCTGGCTCCTTATTTCCAGTTCTTCTTGAGAGATCCCAACGGGGCATCTTAGCCCCAGACTTAGTGGGTGTGTAGTGATCATTTCTTGTTCACACAAAGGGAAATTCACAGAACGTTGCAGCTGGCAAAACCTAATCATTACTTCTCAATACTGGTTGCTATTTAGAAGCCTCTTGAAAATTAAAAAAACCCACTAGTGCCTGGGCCCCCCTCTCCAGTGATTTTGACTTTTTACACCAACCTGGAAAAATAGGTAGTGTTATTATGCCCATTCAACAGATAGAGATCCTGAGGCCCAGGTTAACTTTCTCCCAGACCCCATAGTTGCCTGTGGTGGGGTAGGATTTAAACCTAGAAGATCTGAGTCTGGGGATTCGGACCTTAATCAACATGCTACCTGCAAGTGGGCCTTAATGCATGTTGGTTCCCTTCTATACCAGTGCTTCTCTAGCTGGGCTGAAGGTTAGACTCACCTCGGGAGGGTTTTATTGACATGGACACCTGGACCCCACTCTCCGAGACTCTGGTTAGTTGGTCTGGGGTGGGGTCCGTGCACTGACGGGCTTTTTGATGTTGCCAGGTGACTTGAATGGGCCTCCAGGGTCAGGAACAACTGTATAAGCTCAATTGTGTAAACCACCTTCCACTTTCCAGAAACAGACCCCCCTGCCCAGCAGAGGCACAGGTGAGCTAGAGGCAATGCCCGGCATCCTCAGGGGCTGCCCAGTTTTCTCACAGAAGGGCATCTGACTGAATTAGACCCTTGATCTTTTTAAAAAAATGTATTTACTTTTTGGGTTTACATTATATTGAAAATATTTTTAAACCGTTTAAGAACATTAAAACATTGAGAGATTTCATATGAAAGTCCTGATTTCAGAATCCACATCAGAATACCTGGTAACACTTGGCTGGAGCTGAGCAGGGGCTGCTGCCTTGTGGCAGGGTCGTCCTCTCCAATTAGACCTGTCCCCTCTGCCCTCCCATCCCTGCCCCCGAGGGCTCGGCAGTTTGCAGCCTCTGCACTCGTGCCGTTACTGTCCTGTGATGTTCTGCATCACGAACATCTGGGCACTTGTCTTACCTGATCTTCTAGATTGCAAACGCCTTCAGGTTTTCAACCTGGGGGACACTCTGCCTCCTAGGGCCAGTTGTCACACTGGGAGTGGAGGGGCAGTGCTACTGGTGTCCTAGTGGGTAGAGGTGGTAGATGCTGCTCACCATCCCATAGTGCACAGGACAGCCCCCCGCCCCCCCAAACTAGGAATTAGCAGTCCCCGAAGGTCAGTTGTGTTGAGGTTGATCAGCTCCGCCTTAAGGGTAGTGTCTGTGCCTCTTGCCCACCTCTGAACTTTCCAGCGTGGTGGCACAGAGGAGGTGATCAATTAAATGTCTGCTGGCAGCCTGACAGGTGTCGGGCCGTGTTGGCTTGTCCCCGGCTCCCGCTGGGTTGCAGCCCAACGCGTCGGTGCTTTCCTCTGTGTGCGCCATATGGCCCCGCCGTAAATGAGTGAGTCAATAAAAAGCCTGCCATATGCGAAGTAAGTGATCTTATGAATGAAATCCAGGGCAGGGACACAATTATTTCATCCGAAGAGAGAGGCTAATTAAACACAGGATTGCAGGGAGCACATTTGTGGAGAGAACTGAGGCATTCTGCTGCCGGAAGACTCATTGCTCATCCCTTGAGATGGGTAATAAGAGGGAGGAAGTCCTACTCATGTTTTTAATGATCAAAGATGTCCTTAAAAATCGGTCCTTTCATTAACTGGGTGAAGAACAATACTGACCTCGTGGGATGTTTTGGGTGGCGTAAATTCTAAATTGCTGCATGTCTCTGCCTGGTATCCAGCACCCCCACCTTTGCAGGAAAGGGTCTGCAGGAGCTGACAATTAAGTAGCCCTAGCTGGGGCGTGCTGAATCAAGGCTCCACGTCACCCTTTTGGTGACCATTTGGGAACGTGGGCCATGTCAGACTTAGCTGTCCACCCCTATGTCTGCCTTGTAGTGATGTCCACAATGAGGTGACAACTTTAGGGTGACCAGCTAGCCATCCAGGTTTGCCTGGGACTGTCCTAGTTTTAGTGATGAAACCGTGTGACTCAGGAAATCCCTCCTTAGGATGTGAAAAGTCCTGACTTTCGGTGATGAGTACAGCAGGTTGTAAGAAAAGTATAAAACCGCCCTGGCTGGTGTAGCTCAGTGGATTGAGCGTGGGCCTGCGAACCAACCAACCGCAGTTCGATTCCTAGCTGGGGCACATGCCTGGGTTGCAGGCCAGTTCCCAGCAGGGGATGCACAAGAGGCAACCATACATTGATATTTCTCTCCCTCTCTCCTTCCCTTCCCCTCTAAAGACAAATAAGTAAAATCTTTTAAAAAAGGTAAAAAAAAAAAAAAAAAAAAAGAAAAGTACACGACCTATCCTGCAGCCCCAGATACAGGCTGAAAACGATGTTGCTTTAGTGTCACGTGGAGGGAGAATAGGTCATCGGCCTTCTGTAGTTGCTGTGGCTGTTTGTTCCCCCGATCGGTCTGGCTCAGATTTACCAGTGTCATTAATGTTTCCTTGATTTTCCCTATTGTTTTTCTATTTTCTCTTTCATTGAATTCTGACCTTTCTTAGTTTCCTTCTTCTACTTGCTAGGTTTAATTTGCTCTTCTTTATCTAGTTTCTCAAGGCAGGAGATGAGGTCGTTGATTAGAGACCTTTCTTTCCTAATACAGGTGTTTAGTGCTAGAGATTCCCCCTTAGGCACTACGTTAGTAGTACCTAACAATTTTTTTTAAAGATTTTATTTTATTTATCTTTACAGGGGAAGGGAGGGAGAGAAATATCAATGTGTGGTTGCCTCTCATGTGTTCCCTGCTGGGAACTGGCCTGCAACCCTGGCATGTGCCCTGACTGGGAATCGAACCGCGATCCTTTGGTTCGCAGGCCCGCACTCAATCCACTGAGCTACACCAGCCAGGCCCTAACAAATTTTTATATCTCATTTTAGTTCACTTCAAAGTACTTTCTATTTCCTTATGGTATTTTCTTTGACCTTTGAGTTGTTTAGAAATGTGTCATTTAGGCTCCAAACATTCAAAGGCTTTTCAGAGATCTTTCTGTTATTGATTTCTCATTAAGTTCTGTTGTGGAAGGGGAGTATACATCGTGCTTGAGTTTTAAGTTTACTGAGACTTGTTTTATGGGCCAGAATCTTGGTAAACATCCTGTGTGCGCGTGAAAAGGATGTGTGTCCTGCTGTTGTGAAGTCTTCTGTAAACACCAGTTCGATCGCGTTGATTGATTGTGTCCAGTCTTCTCTGTCCTTTCTGATTTTCTGCCCCCTGGTTCTATCAGTTATTGAGAGAAGGGCATTGAAATATGTAACTATATTAGTAGATTTCTCTGTTTCTCCTTGAAGCTCTATTTTTTCCCCATGTATTTTAAAACTTTGCTATTAGGGGCATAAACATTTAGGATTGTTAATTCATCTGATGAATTGCTCCATTTGTCATGAAATGCTGTTCTTCATTCCTGGTAATATCTTTGCTCTCAAATGTGTTGGGTTGGCCAAAAAGTCCACTTCATTTTTTTCCATAAAATAAAAGACGCATTTTTCATTTTCACCAATAACTTTATTGATTGGGATATTTTGAGTCTGTCAGCTATCTCCTGCGTGGTATAAGGCTGATTGTTTTCAGTTAATGTCTCAGTTTGATCACTGTCCACTTCAACTTTTCTACCCAGCCATAGAGCATCGTCCAGTGAGAAATCTCCAGCATAGAACTTCGCAAACCACCTATCAGTCACGGCACCTTCTCCATACACTGCACAAATCTTTTTTTTGCATTTCAGTAGCATTTTTACCTCTCATGAAATAATAAAACATAATGTGCTGAAAGTGTAGCATATTTTCTTCCATCTTCAATATTAAAATAGCTATACAAAAATTCACCAATTTTGGTAAACTTTTTTAAAAAATGTACAGTGACATGACAGCTGTCACTGATCTAATAAAATTGATCTAATAAAATTGTTTCGAATGAAGTTAGAGACAACTAAGTGCTACTAGAGCCATCTTACAGAAAAAATGAAATGTAATTGTTGGCCAACCCAGTACTTTATCTGATGTGAAAATAGCCAATATGATCTATGGAACTGTGAGATAATAGATTTGTTTTGTTATAGGACTCCAAGTTTGTGATAGTTATGCAGCAATAGAAAACTAATACACAAGGTATAGAGTTCAAGCTTGAAGGTTTTTCTCTGTACTTTGCAGATGTAGTCCCACTCTCCTCTTGCTTGCATTGTTTCTGAGGAGAAATCTGCCATCATTCATCTCTTTTTTCCTGTGTAAGTAATGCTTTTTAAAAAGCTGGCCACTTTTAAGGTTTTTTTCTTTATAATTAATTTTGAATAACTTGACTACTGTGTTTCTTGGGGTCATTTTAAAAAGTATTTTATTTACTGATTTATTTTTAGAGAGGGAGAAAGGAGGGAGAAAGAGAGGGAGAGAAACACCAATGTGTGGCTGCCTCCCATGTGCCCCCTACTGGAGACCCAGTCCACAACCCAGGCATATGCCCTGCCTGGGAATCAAACCAGTGACCCTTTTGTTCGCAGGCCATCACCCAGTCCACTGAGCCGCATCAGCCAGGGCAGGATCATTTCCTTTATATGTTTTTGTGTTTGGGTATGCTGGGCTTCTTGGATCTGTGGCTTTATAGCTTTCATTAAACTGGAGAATTTCATTCATGATTTCTTTAAATATTTTTTTGTGTAGTGCTTGCCCTCCTTTCTCTTCTCCTTTGGGGACTCAGTCACACATGCCATAGTTTGTTCTAAGCTGTTTCATAGATCATTTTAAAAAACTTTTTTTTCCTATTTTTCATTTTGGATAGTTTTTATTATTGTCTTAAGTTTACAAATCTTTTCTTCTGTGATGTTATTTTGCCATTAATCTCAGTGGATCTATCGTTAATCTCAAACATTATAGTTTTAATCTCTTGATTTTGGTCTTTTTTAAAATATCTTCCAAGTCTCTAGTTAACTTCTCAAACACATGAAATAAGTTGAACATTGTCTTACTGCTCTCACTTGATGAGTCTAATAACCATGTCAGCTCTGGGCCAGTGAAAACCCATTGGCTTTCCCCTTCTCATGGCTTATTTTTCTGCTTCTTTGCACGCCTGGTAAAGTTTCACTGGATTCCAGACATTTGACTTTTACCTTTTGTGTGCTGGATGTTTCGTTTTCCTATAAACATTATTGAGCACTGTTCTGGGGTTCAGGGATAGGACTTGAGAACATTAGATCCCTTTGAGTCTTGCTTTTAAGATTTGTTAGGCAAGACCAGGGCTCACTTATTTTAATTTGGTGTAATTATTCCCCCGTACTGAAGCAAGACACTTGCCTTGTGAATTATGAGGTTTTCCTGTCTGGTGGGACAGGCACCAATCCCAGTCCTGCTGAGTGCTGTGTGCCGTTCCCTCCACTCCTGTCGGGTCGCCCGTTTCCCACTGTTGGGCAGTTTCCTCACTTACCCTGCTGATCGGTACTTTGCCGAACACTCCCCAGGGCTCTTCTGCAGGTACCTGGAGTCTCCTCTCAGCGAAGCTCTCTTCAATCTGGGATTTTTCCCTGTGAACCCTTGCTGCTCTGCCTCCCTGGATTCTCAGTTCTGCCGCCTCAACTCAGGACTTCTCCTGGGTGCTGCCT